>QNGE01004643.1:4182-18309 GCA_008508345.1 Paragonimus westermani
ATGAGTGTAACTGCTTTTCGTCTGACTGCTCCCCTTTGGCCTGTCTGACAAGGTTGCACCTGGAAGGACCGGAGTCCTAGTCAGCATAGCCCGCCGGATCAAAACAGTACACAAGCCCGACCACCACGTCAAGGTAGCAGTATAGGTCGGGGTCCAACAGATAAGTAGATAACAAGCAGCTCACGACCGAAGGGGCTATAATTAGCTTGAGCGGGTGATAGCTTCTGCGAATAAAATGAGACTGGTTGTAATTCACCACCGACGTACTGCTGAATCACTGTACTGACAGCCTGATTAGACGCATCATTTGAAAGGATCAGATGAACGGTCGGCTCTGGATTAGAATGAGCGCTTTCTTCACGTCGTTGAACGCTTGTAGAGCCTCAGGACTTAAAATAACGCTCTTTTTAGAACCACGTAGCAGATCGGTTAACGGCTTCAGAAGCTGTGGGCAGTGAGGGCTAAAACGACGGTAATAGTTGACAACTCCAACGAACCGTTGAGGTTTTTTGATGGAATCAGGAATGGGGTACTCTTGCACCTTGGTGTCTGAGGGTTTGATGCCAGTTGTGTCTATAAAGTGTCCAAGAAACTCAAGAGACCAGACGCCATGAACGCATTTTGCTGGATTGATGTAGATCCGGTATTCATTCAACCTCTCCAGCAAAAGACGAAGATGCGTTCTATATTCTTCGGAGGAGAGACTGGCAACCAAAACATCATCGAGGTAAACAAAGACAAAATCCAGACCACGTACAACTTGATCCATGAGACGCTGGAATGTTTGGGCTGCATTCCGAAGTCCGAAGGGAATTCGAAGGAACTCATACAAACCAAAAGGAGTTGTGATCGCGGTCTTGGGTATGTCTTCTTCAGCGACGGGAATTTGGTAAGATGCACGCACTAAGTCGATTTTAGAGAAAACACTTAGAATGTAGAGACAAAGAAGAATCGTGGATGTGGGGAATGGGATAACGGTCTGGTACGGTGGCATTGTTGAGCGCTCGTAAATCACCGCATGGTCTCCAATCACCCGGTGTTTTCTTATGAACCAAATTTAAGGGGGACGATCTTGCACTCTCGGATGGACGGATGATACCAAGTTGAAGCATGTGGTCAAACTCCGTCTTAGCAATCAATTTTTCGGGAGGGAGACGTCTGGAGTGAGCGGTCACTGGCTGTCCCTTGGTCACAATGGTGTGTGTAACGTCGTGTTTCAAAGAATGTGGATGATACGACGGATTTATGAGTTGCGAGTATTTCTGGATCAGCCGGGAATATCTTGAGGGTTTGGGCATCGCCATGTGGGCTCCGATGGAATTTATGGTGGTTACTTTGCCTTTGGTACTCACGGAATTCAAGCTGTCCAAAAGCGTGTGGTGCTGAATATCAACCAAGAGACCAAAGTGGGATAGGAATTCGGCCCCCAGAATTGCGGTCTGAACGTCTGCTACCAGAAAAATCCAGCAGAACCGACGTCGTAGTCCAAGGTCAAGGGTGAGCGAACGTCGACCGTACGTCTGTATCGGGGTTCCGTTAGCGGCTTGTAAGAAGAAAACGGGCTGAACACGCTGGCGGTCACGTACGGTGCGTGGAGTTACGCTTACCTGGGTGCCGGTGTCGATTAGGAAGTTGTGGACCGTGGACCTATCTTGGATGTAGAAAAGGCGACATTTGAAGGAGACACCAGGCACAGCCGTCGCCATCACTGGCCGGTCACTTAGTTTCCCTGTGCGGTCGGTAAAGTAGTGAATGTGCAGGGCTGGGTGCACATTTTGCTCGGTGGCCGAAAGAACGATGATACCAACAACAGTTATGGTCGTTCTCTGTGGTATTGCCGTTGGACGTCGAGAAGGTGTTGTAGATCGACTGCGTGGTCTGCGCGACCAAGAGTGCAGAGTGTGAACCAATGACTGGACCTGTTTGGTCAAACACTCCACCTGATGTCGCAAGTCGTCATGAGAATGGTTAACAACTGGATTTCTAACTGGGGATTACGTTGAACATCCAACATTTTGTCAGCTGCATCTGCAAGCTCCTCAATAGGCACAGCACTGTTGAATGTAGCCAAAATCTCACGAGTTGATGATGGTAGATTTTTTTATCCATAACTGTCGAAAAACGGTGTCATCCATCTTCCTGCCCCCAAGAAGCTGTTTCATGTGTCGTGACAGCTGGGATGGTTTGCGGTCACCTAGCTCAATTTCGTAAAATAGTTGGTCCAGCTTCCGCTGTTCGGAAACACCTACCCTGCTAATTAAGGCGTCTTTCAGCATATCGTACGGCTGGTCTTTAGGCATGTTGCTGAGACCTCTTCGGCGATTTCCGTAGGGATGGACTGAAATATTTAGGAGTACATCGTGGTTTGTGACCTAATGCGCCTCGTTCGAAAGAGAGCTTCAACTTGTCCGAACCACAAACGAGGGTTACTGACTCCAGATTCAGGCAGTTTGATGTGCGCGGATGCGATCAGCTGCTCAGTTGAATAGCCGTAGTCGGAAATAGCAGCGGCGGACGCTGTCTAATGAAGTGAAGACGTTGCGGGGATTGGACCGAACACCGAAAAAAAAATTAGACACAAGGTGAGAAAACAACGAGTTCGCCGGATAATGATGACAGAAAAATGTGAGAAATTGACTAATTCGTGCTCATCAATTTGTAGTGGTCAAAAAGAGTCTCTGACTACCCTAAGTAGATGCAGGCGTATATCACTGAGTTCACTGACAAAAAGAAATGAGCGAACACAACAGGACAGTTACGAGAGTTTTAGCAAGTTATAGTACTAAAGAGGTTGGCTCACAGAAAGGGTTCAAGAGGACCACCACAATATTCCAAATTACCAGTATCCGGGAAACGAGGATATTCCGAGATTACCGTGGGCGGCTGAAACGCGGTCGGTGCTGGACTATGTTCGGAGTACGGCGGAGTTAAAAATGGATGAGATCCGTGCAGTATCGTCAAGCAACTACGCCACAGGTAGAAGAATAGAAAGGCGTGCATGCACAAAACTTTATTCTTATTGCAAGATTATTTTGAATTAACTCAAGCAACATGCAGAGATGACGCAAAACGTTGTTATACAATAGTGAATCATCGTTAGCGAACAATACCAAGAAAAAACTCTGCAGCCACTTATATTCCCGCTAGGTGAATAATTAGCCGAGACGTAAGTGCCACAGCATCAACTCTTGATGGTTCTGCCGAAACCGGCATGTTTTGTGCTCCTCCGGACGATGTTCGAAAATTTCCTGAAAGCGTTCAACATAAGAATCTGTGTTTAACATCTTCGGATGACATTGTGTTCAAAGGAAAACTACTGCAATTACTTAGTCCGATCCAGTTGGCAGAAAGTCAACGAAGCGCACTTGAAGTTAATGCTCATTAAGAGGGGTCATTTAAACAGCGTTGTGTTGTATCCGTTTTTAACTTACACTTTTGTTTTCAAGTTGAACATCACTCAAATTTGATCGCAGCCATCGCATCCAGATAGACTTTGCAGCCAGACGCTTTCAGAATGTAGACTCGAGATTCGTTCTTATCGGAGCTCGTCAGTAGTGCATATCATTGCCACGGCCGGGATTTGAACTCCAGCCACTCTTTCCATGATGCAACCGTGTTGACCACTGCGCCATTGAAGGTTGCCTGATCGTCTCGAGAGTAGAAACAGCAAATACCCTGCTAACTTCAGTCGATAACCCCGCGATTAGCACTTCCGAGACAGGCCGAGATCACTGATCTCATTATACCTGACGGATTCAAGTGAGAGCAAAACTCCAGTCTAGTGCTGCTTTTCGAAAGAAGCTGGCTGAAAAGTCTATCTGGATGCAAAGGCTGTGAGCAATTGTGTTTGGAAAAGCACTTTTTCCCAAAAAAACTCGCTATATTTCCCAAAGGAAATGGATGCTTCGATTTTGAGAACTCGAATGCCCGCCATCATTCTGGACGATTCGAGTTCGCGCGCTTGCTTCTGATTGGCCTGTTCAGTGTCCTAGGACCAAGGCCACCGAAAACCTATAAATACGGCCGTTTTGAGTCATTGTTTTGCCTTCGGGCTGAGCAGCAAATAAAGCTCGTTTGAAGGCCGTCTTTTTCCTTTCTTGTTGGGGGGTTGTAAGTTGCGAGAGTTGGGTCCGAGTACTTGCGTTCCGATTATTCGTATCGTTTGCGATATCGTTGCGTTTCATTCGTGATCGTGATACTGCTCGCGGTCTTCCTGTCCGTTCTTGCCTTCCTCTCTCAGGGGGTCGTAACAGTTGGCGACGGTGTCATTTCTGATCAATGGCGTTGGACGTTGATGACGTTAAGCTGCTGTTGCAGCAACAGATGAAGCTTATGGAGATGCTTGCCCAACGGTTGTCCAATACAAGTATGGGCCAACCCGCACAATCTGGTGGTGCGCAATCTGTGGACAGTTTGGCCATGGGTATCTCCGAATTCGTCTACGACCCGCATGCGAACGTGACATTCGATTCTTGGTTCCGTCGGTACGATGACCTGTTTCGTATCGAATTTGCCAACCAGGACGATTCGTGGAAGGTCCGGCTTCTTCTCCGCAAACTTGGCCCTGCGGAGCACGAACGGTACGCCAATTTCATTTTGCCCAAGAGCCCATGCGATATCAATTTCAATGAGACGGTCAGTATTCTGTCGCAGATATTCGGTGACCAGTCATCTCTATTCAACTTGCGGTACCACTGCCTCAAGCTGACCAAACGGGACTCGGATGATCTTGTCACCTATGCTGGCATCGTAAATCGCGAATGCGAGAAGTTCAAGCTATCCTCCCTCACGGAGGATCAATTCAAATGCCTCATCTTTGTCTGCGGCCTCCAGTCCCCCAATGATGCTGACCTCCGTACACGCCTGCTCAATCGGATCCAACAAGACGAGTCAGTTACCCTTCAGGATCTCACCACTGAAGGTCATCGACTGCTGAACCTGAAACACGACTCTGCCTTGGTCCAGAATCCTGCTCAGTCCACAACCTCTGTCAACACAGTTTCATATCCAAGGCAAAAGCAACAACTTTCCCACACGAGCCGCCCAAGGAACCCTCCCTCCAAGAAGTCGCCGCCCTCTCCATGCTGGCACTGCGGCGCATGGCACTACACGCGTTACTGCCCCTTCAAGCAACACCGCTGTCAGCGTTGCAAAAAGGTGGGCCACAAAGACGGTTATTGTCAATCACGTACTCCGGGCAGTCAACGCACAACTAAGAAGCGGCCACGCCCACCTCACTCCAAACCAAGTACGAGGTCCAACAGCTTACTTACCTCTTTCAAAGTCGATGTCGTTTCACGCAGGAAGTTTGTGTCCGTACTGATCAACGGACACCCAGCTCGTCTGCAGCTCGACACTGCATCCGATATTACAATCATTTCCAATCGCCTGTGGAAAGCAATTGGCCGCCCGCCAGTCCAGCTGACATCCCTTTCCGCCACCAGTGCCTGTGGTGGTACAGTGCAATTAACTGGGCAATTGCATTGTCGTGTCAGTTTCAAGAACAAGACCATTGATGGAGTTTGTTACCTCTCCGATGCAAATCTCAATCTACTTGGTCTCGACTGGCTTGAACAACTCGGCCTGACAGAATTATCAATCACACATATTTGCAATCGACTGCAGTCCTCTACAGCGAAGCCACCGTACCACCCACAATCGAACGGTCAAGCCGAGCGCTTCGCCGACACATTCAAGAGAGCTCGTATGAAATCCCGCGGGGAGGGACCGACCAAAGAAGTGCTGCAAAGGTCCTTGCTCACTTACAGAACCACCCCGAATCCGGCGATTCCCAGTGGACTTTCACCCGCCGAAGCTCTCATGGGCCGCAAGCTGAGGACCACATTCGACGCCATGCTGCCAGTAGAAAAACCTCCCGAAGATAAGAAGCTGCTACCCCGACGTAGATTTGCCGTCGGTGATCTAGTTTACGCAAGAGATTATCGGCCAGGTCACTCCCACTGGATAGCAGCGACGGTCAAGCATCAGAGCGGCTCGGTCCTCTACGACGTCAACGTCGGAGGCGACATATGGGTGCGCCACGCTAACCAACTTCGCCCACGCTATTCCGCAAACGCTGGGCGAGCAGAGAACCAAATGCCACTGGACTTACTTCTCGACACTTTCGAGATCAAGCGCCCAACACAGCAAGTTCCCGCGACCGTTACCCCAGCGACCTCAACGCCGAGACCGAACAGGGAGCTGATTGCCTTGCAACCAAGACGATGGACGGACCGAAAACGCAAGCCCACTTTTCCAATGCAGCTCGACCCACGAAAACGGCGGTACCAATAAGTCTCAACAGGGGAGGTGTTGGGAAAAGCACTTTTTCCCAAAAAACTCGCTATATTTCCCAAGGGAAATAGATGCTTCGATTTTGAGAACTCGAATGCCCGCCATCATTCTGGAAGATTCGAGTTCGCGCGCTTGCTTCTGATTGGCCCGTTCAGTGTCCTAGGACCAAGGCCACCGAAAACCTATAAATACAGCCGTTTTGAGCCACTGTTTTGCCTTCGGGCTGAGCAGCAAATAAAGCTCGTTTGAAGGCCGTCTTTTTCCTTTCTTGTTGGGGGGTTCTAAGTTGCGAGAGTTGGGTCCGAGTACTTGCGTTCCGATTATTCGTATCGTTTGCGATATCGTTGCGTTTCATTCGTGATCGTGATACTGCTCGCGGTCTTCCTGTCCGTTCTTGCCTTCCTCTCTCAGGGGGTCGTAACAAATTGTGAGTGATGTTCAACTTGAAAATAAGCCGAATCCCCGACTACTTATCAGTAATTTATACTTTGTGTTTGGAAACTACGCATCAAGCTTATTTTCAATACTCCGTGTTTCACCCGACTTAGATGCTCCTCTTCAAGAGTATTCTAGTTGGAATTATCCTAGTGAAGAAAGAGAGTTATAGCAGGTACGTTTTTTCTTAGGTCGACTTTTGTTGTCTGGAACGATTCTAGGATGGTCACTAAGTGGAAATAAGACTGATGTCGTCGGTAAATGACATTTGTGTCTGTGGTTACTGATCAGTCCAAGTCTCGAGACAAACTTGAGTTTTTCATCAACACACTTGTTGACTATGGAAGGAGAAAGTTTCAACATAGTGTCCTTCCGGATTGATGATCTGATTATCAGGAATCACCCGAGGTCGATCAACCATACGTTACTATCATCAGACGGTGCGTGGAGAGCAATGAATGGTGTTTCTTCTTGTGTTTGAAGATGTGTAGACAAATCAGCACTCACAAATTGCGGATGGATGATCGGGGATTTTGGCTGTTTCAAGTTGAAACGATCTGTGCCAAACTCAAAAGTTTAATTGTATGAAATTCCAAGTTGCTCTCCGAAAAAAGTGGTGCTTGTCAATACCAAACTAGACCCAGAGCAGTCCACTGCCTTTAGAAGTTTGGACAAAACAATTAGCATACAAATAGTGGCCGACTCAAGCATTCTGTACTAACTGGTCAGTACCAAATTTGCGATAACATTAGTCGGGTTTCTATATTGAACACCTGTGGGGGATGGGATAGCTAGTTAATCATTGGCTTAGGAACGGTCGCTAAGTTCAGGGCAAGACCAAGTTCACGAACGGTTGTTTTGATTATAAAAGGCAGGCTTCAGTAAATTGATTGCGACCGTTTCAGAAAACCGCAAGTCTTGGACTGGAATAACATGATAGGATTTTGAATACAAAAGGTGAGCCAATAATGTGACCAGTGGTTGGGACGTGTCTTGGTGTTACAATCATTGGTTGCTTGCTTGTTTCAGCAACAATCCCGTTCTTCGGTAATACGGAGTTCTGTACTCAGTTAGGAAAATGTTCTTTCACATTGGAGATCTAGCATCTGTTGACTCTGCTTATGTAAAATTGTTTACAGTTACACATAAGTTGGCAGACACAACATGTGTTGATACCGGCAGCCTCGTCTTCTTGGATTAAACGCACGGACAACCTCTGGGCCCGAGCTAATGTGTGGAGTTCAACTGCACTGGATGTTAATTTGATAGAATTTATCATTGTTTGTTTTATTTGATGCGTACTGCAACCAACTGCAAAAGGCAGTTCCGTGTAAACCTTCTATCTTTCTTACCCTGACCACCTGTTTGGATGAGAGTTTCGGTCTATTTTGTCTTTCTATGAATCTTTTTAGATAGCCATTAGACTGCGGTACAGACGTGATGACGTGCGACTCCTCCGTAAGCTTGTCTTGCAAGTAGATTTGTCTTGATCGTGTGAATGGTGTATTTACTAGTATGTGTGGATCTGTGTGAAACTACTAAAGTTCAGGAATTGACCAGACCGCTCTTCTAGTACAGCCATCTTCTCAGCGACTTATGAGTGTCTAGAAACGGTAACCAATTACAAGCCTCAAATTCACACGTTATCTTCGGGATGAGATGCCAACTATTTAAGTGCCGCACTAGGTTATCTACCGTCTGTTTGACACGACTGAATATTAGTGCATTATCGATATGGCGTTCGGATATTTGCGTGAGAGTTGATCGGCTTCATAGCTTTTAGAAGTGAATCATAGGACAATCGGAAAACGTGAACGTTAGGCACAAGCGAATTTTGCTGAATTCCAATTCATCCCTTCATTATTCAGCTTCTTCCGATTGTGCCGTTGGCCCGTAGCCCAAGATAGTTATTTAGTGGGCGTTCTTTATTCTGTTTGGTGAGGTAGAACTGAACAGAATCACACATGCGTTATGCTTTCTGTATACGGTACACAAGCTGAACAAAAACTGTGCGCCAATCACTACATCTTTGTAGTGAGCACGCACTTGACAGGATGTTCTTTCACCGCCTGTCTGCCTAGTCTGTATGGTTCTGTACGAAGGTGTAAACAACCAAATTAAAGCTAAAGCAGACCAAGCGAACAGGATGTAAGCGTTAGTGTAGTAGCTGAGCTCGTGGTTATTGATGGAATCTTCACTTATTGAATATCCAGCAGTTACAAACAATGAGAAATGGACACAAGCGACCATAAATGGATAGGTTATTGTAAGACCTACAGCTGCAATGAGTAGGTAGTGCCTGGTATAAAGTACATTGAACAGTAGTCGATCTGCATGTCTCATGAATTCAGTGGTCAGAGCTCTAGTGTAGGTTACGACGAGGCTGTCCATAGTTGCCAGAACCTACCGAAGATTCACAATGAGTCCCACGTAAAGCGCATCGGTTGAAACGTCAGCCGAAAAGCGACAGTTGCCGTCTACTCCAAAAATAAACGAGGCCATCGTCTAAGTTAAACCTATGCAAGCATTTATTTCAACATGATGGACACAGCTCGTGCTTCTCGTATAGTGGTATAGATCTAATTGTCACCTATTCTTGAGCTGTTCATGGACAACTACAGAAGTGTCCTATCGGTTTCGTTGCTCATCCGTGGTAGAGTGATCCGGGTTAACCAGGCTGTCATGTAAGCGAATACTCCAGTGACACGTGACAGTAATTCGTTAACCGAAAAAATTGCCTAACTTGGCAGGAGACATTCAATTTCATACAAACTGAAACGTTACTGAAAATGAACATATTCCGCACCCACTTTCAAATGGTGACTTCGATGTGGGAGTGTTTTTGGGCATTTTTGAGGCATATAGGAAGGGCATCATCTAGCGTAAGAGGCAGGCAAAATAGAACTACGGATACAATTCAAACTAATCTATTCAGAGGCTACCGGATTTTTCGGAACAGTCTTAGAGTTACTTGGGTCTGTTCACACGTTTACCTAGAATGAACCAGTGTCCAGTCGAGAAATCTATGGAGAAAACGTAAGTGGATAGTATACACACATAGGATTCCTCAAGCTAACTGAATAGGACAAAAGTAGTTGTACAGATATTCCAAGCCATCAAGTGTACATTTAAGACGCCAATTCATACCAGATAAACTTTGTTTCTTCTGACCAAATCTGAACTTGATTGTTTCACGATACCATCACAGACTGACCTGTTTTCCTGAAAACAAAATAAAAGTTCTTTGTGAAATACCGTCCATATTGTTGCAACTCAAGTGAAATTGTGGTCAACGGAACAGGTCTGTTTCATTGCTGATGAGTGACAGTATGTCTAGAAAGAATAAAAAGACTATTAAGAGGCGTGAGTTCTGGCAAATTACCTGTTGCCATACACCACTGAGTTCAGTTGTCATTAATGATTACATAACCAATAGTTCACTAGCTCGTGCAATAAGTAAAGCACTAACTAGCCTTTGTAAATACATTTGAAACCTCTTTAGTTTGATAGAAGATACAGTGACACTTAGAGCGGAAGAGCGAATAGCGGGTTATACCAAAGTGAAACTGAATACCTTCTGGATACGCTGATCGAATCATTTACACAGTCGGGGAGGTAAAGCTATGAGCGAGAAGAGTTTGGCTTCAAATGCCATTCAGTGTATCAGATCAACATCCCGATTCAGTTTGCACTATACACGGAAAAACTTGCGTGATTGTTGTTTCGGTAAGTAGTTTGCTTGCTTCAACCTTTTATTGGCAAACTTAAAATAAAACGTTGCAAAAAACCACTTTCTTCCTATTCGTGACTTAATCATCCGTTCTCTGAATGTCAACATTTCGAAGTTAGGTGTTTCACCTAACCCTAATTGTGTTTAATATTTACGTTCACTCATTCTATTTTGTTGCATTCCAGTTAGGACTGGTGCTTTTTAAGTTCATACATCAGCGTCATCCACTCACATATATTTGCTTATTATTCATATTGCTACTATCAACATTATTACATCATATAAACAGACCGAATTCAGCTTATGGCTTATGGAACAAGGAGATGTTAACTAGTGAAAATATCTGCCTCAGGAGTAACTCGTTAATTCTATGACGTTAGATCAGCCCGCTGACCTACAGGGGAAACTTCTTTGGCTTCCAGGTGTGCCCAATCTAGAACAACCTATCAGCGTCTGTCTTAGGTGCGTCACTCGTAGCTGAATTCAAGCGTAGACTTAAGGTATACATTCGGGATATTAAGCAGAATGTTTAGTTAACCTGATCGTCTGACATCACTGTGGATGAAACAAATACATTCCCGATCACTCAATGTTAATAATGACCAGCTGAGGTCTACTGTACATTAGTGTAGGCTTGATATACACCTTTGTCTGTTCTTCTTGTTTTCCTCTAATTTTATCTTCCGTGTTGTTCCTGGTGCTGATCTTCTGGAACGCAAAAAAACTTGTGACAAGTATTTTCTTTTTGAACCGCCTAACACTAATTCAGGTGCATACAAGCCCTCTCAACTCCCTATAATCCGTACATTTCTTACGAATCCTATGAATCAAACAATATGGGTTACGTCATTGTCGGTATGATTAACACTGAGGAACTTGTGTTTAAAAGTAGACCATCTAGATGCTACATATGCCCATACGTCGACCGCATCTGGGTATGATCCCTTCACTTTTACTGTACTTTACACAACCGTTTGACTTTTATTCGAAGCTGTGTAAATAGTTCTAGCTGGTGCTTTACTACGCGCTTTTTCTCCTAAGTAGTGTCAAGCAATCCCATTTGTTGACTGTTGTATTAAGAATTGACTTTATTGTGTATCTTCGTCCTACTATCGCTATCTGTTTATGCTTAAAAGAGAGGACGCTCATCATGAACTGCTAGCAATCCTGGTGACAACCCTACAGAACGATCTGAATTGTCTAAACCAGTGGTCCATGGGCGATAACTTGGCATTCGATGTCACCAGGTTTAAAGCCAGGCAAGTTCGCCAAGAAAATTGTGCCAGCTATTAACTTGGCGACATAGAGTTGCTCGAATCAGTATGCAAACGAAATCTAGGGATCATAGTGGCAGGGAGTTTGAGTCTGTCAAAAATGGTGCTTCCATGACTGAAAGGCAAAAATAATTGTGAATCTCTCAGGAAGAATTTGCAGAGCACTCCGCCTTGGGGTGTTTTTCATTAATTCCACCTACATAATCTGTCAACACTTGGAAACAGATACACTATCTTGTCACTCTTAACTTAAAAATGATTCATCAGTTATTAGAACTGTTTAGAGATGAGCCACTAAATGAACTGTGGGGCTCGGGAAAACCTCCTACTGGAAGAGACTGACGAAATTTGATCCATTCTCGCTGAATTACAGACGCCCCAAAGGAGGCCTAATTCTTATCTACGAAATGCTGCGCAGTCCGCGTCATTCACTGGCACATCCTTCACTAAATAAGGATGTGTTTAAGCGACTATTTTCTGAAACTGAGTAATGAACTGTTATAAACCCTTGAACTGACAATAACAGCAATAATAATGGTGCCCTTGATATGAGTCTAATTCCCTTCCTAGCAGTTAATAAAATTGGAAATTCTGGTATCGAGAATAGCGTTACCCTCCTCGTTAATTACCTATATTTAAACAAAAAAACGGGTGCAAAAACAACTATGTCTCATCTCAACAATGTGTACGTCAAGGAGGAAATCATGGGATATTTATATGATACATAGCAACCTACAAACATTGTCGAATCAGAAGATCGAAGAACAGTTACTAAGCTAGTAGTTAAGGTCACTAAGCCACCAACAAGCATGGCGGAATAAAGGTCGAACAGGTAAAAATTAGCGTTGGTTATCTGTATTCTGTTTCGTACTCACTTGGGAAATGTTCATTTTCGTGCGCTTACAGCAATGATTCATTGAGCTCACCGGATGTGACTTGGGGGGGGCACAGCGATGGATAGCCATTAGTGTATTCTAGGGGTGGGAGAATACTAACACAACAGATGACCTCGGTTGGTTATTCGCAGCTTCTTATGTCGGCATCAGAACACACCAAATTGCTGACTAGAGACTGTGGACAGTGGTGAGCAAGACACATTGAGGGAGATCAACTAAGTAACTTGGGTGTCTTCAGTGCAAATGATAGTGTTTTCAACCACCATCTTCTGTCTGAACAGCGTAATCGACAAAAGTCAATGTCGTCTTATTGTTGCGCAATAAACATTTAGAAGACTGTACGTGCGCCCACGATATTAATTAGCGAGATAAAAGGTGCTCAACTTGCAAAATAGAAGAATTTTCTAGAACAGAAGGTATCTCTAGAGAAACTGTTGTGTATGTTGCCGAAAACTATGTTAAGCAACATCTTACAACCAAATTTGAACACACAGAGAAGACGAAATTGTGCGCAGCATAAAACGATCAGAAGTTGCTCCTATCACCGCTCTACATTTTTCAAACTGTTTGTTTACATTCATTTACTTACCTATCCTATCAAATTGATTCGCTGCCAATACACATTGAGTCTTTCACGATGTGTTTGTGTTGAAATGGGGTAAGTGCTCGACCAATATTCCCACCGATGTGTGCAATAGGACATAATTTGTGGGTAAGTTTGGACCCAGTCTATTCACCTAAATGTCATTCTAGCTTATCACTACTATCCATATGACATAAGGCGACATTTAACAGCTTGACGATCTGGCGTTCTGTTGAATGGACGTGTTCACAAAAACATTTGAGGAGTAAGGTTGTCTGTCACAATTATTCAGTACCATGCAGATTTCAGCTGGTCGGAGATGACAGTCAGTGGTGGTGTAAATTCAGATGGGACTCACTTAAGAAAATTTTAGTCGTTGGATGGATTCGAGTCAGCGACAGAAATAGCGTGCCCTACCTGCCCTACCAAGTGAGCTACGAAGCGGGACTGGGAGCTCAGATTTGTCACACTTGAACTCAATTATCTATCCAACTCATTGTCATACAGAATCCAAATAACTGCTTAAGCAGGATCTCCCGGACAGTTCACAGTGTATACACCCACTTACAAAAAATCTGGACTTCGGTCGGATTCGAACCAGCAAAAAAACAGCTGAGCTGATTCGAATCCAGTTCAAGTCAATTTTTTTGCAGTTGGACCCCATTAAATTGTCACACTTGCCGAACTAATTATAGGTAATACAAGTTTATGCTGTGTGGCGTCCGGTGTTTCCGTTGTACGCACGTCACTTGTCTACCCATGCACGTGTACATATCTCTCTGTCCTTGTGTAGTGAGGAGATACGGTCGCACCATACTACTCACACCACTATTCAGTAGCAGCGGTTCGAGATGATCGCGGATCGAGATAATCGCGTGATAAATACGGCAGAGATACGGGATGGATCGTTGGAGG
>QNGE01004643.1:19007-29132 GCA_008508345.1 Paragonimus westermani
TGCCAACTTGTGACAATCAGTTGCTGAACAAAGTGATACGCAAGTTTCAGGGATTGTTCACTACGGATCAGGACCCGTATGGCTATTGTGACTGGGTTGAACATGAAATCCCCATCGAATCAAAGCGATTTCGGCCATTCGGACCCCGAAGAATTCCAGTGCATTTGCAGCCGGAAGTTGAACGGCAAGTGAAGGACATGCTGAAGGAAGAAATCATCGAGGAGGCCGATAGCCCGTTCAACTCTCCTGTCTTGTTGTCCGAACGATCTAATCGTGTTATTCACACAGCCAATTGGTTGACCGTTTGTCCTATGGATGCCTCATCAATTACGTAATCTCATTCTCTCGTGTTTGATAGAACTACACATTGTTGCCGCCACCTGTTCTCATTCCACGCTAGGCTGACTACTCGTCAGAGCTCTCGCTTTTACGTGCATCCTAAATCGTAACACGTTGGAACGTACAAATTCTGTTACTCCAATTTAGATGGGACCCGATTTTGAAAACTCAGGGCGTCGGCTGGATTCGAACCAGCGACAGGCACAGCATTCCTCAACACGGCAAGCGTTCTACCAGCTAAGCTACGAAACCACACCAGGAGCTCAGAAATTTCACATAAGTAGTTAGAATGTTCCCCGTATTAAGACTGCAGCGGTTATTTAACCATAAAAAACGTGTTACTAATACATTTTGCTCACTCAACTGGACATTATCTGCCTGCTTCTGGACATCACCTGAAATAAATTTGAGATGAAAAAGTTGATATTCTTCCCTGCTGCAACTGGACGCCACTAATCTTTGGGTATAGACATCCGCTGTATGCATGCTTCTAGTAGTTCCACGGCGGTTTTAATGTGTTGATTTTGTTGAATTATTTCTAAGCGGGGAACGCTTCCACGCACAATTCCCCAATTAATGTCGTAAGCATCCTTATTCTGTTTTTAAATTCTGTGAACTGGACTCAAAATTCAAAGAGGGACGCATTAGCGAACACAACTGGTAAGCTTTTGAAAGTTTGACGATGTTCCATAGTAGTACCCGAAGGTTAACGTAGCACATTATATTAGAAATTATACTGTACATGAAGTTCGTCTGGCTAATTGGATTTTTTGCTGATTTGTTACGAGTATCAGTGAAAAAATAGGTGTACGTACATTTCAAGATCGAAAGTCTCAAGCGCGATACACAGAGCGTTGAGGTCTACATCAAATTATGAATGTTAGCAATATTACTGTTCATGGAGTTCGTCTGGCTAATTGGATTTTTTGCTGATTTGTTACGAGTATCAGTGAAAAAATAGGTGTACGTACATTTCAAGATCGAAAGTCTCAAGCGCGATACACAGAGCGTTGAGGTCTACATCAAATTATGAATGTTAGCAATATTACTGTTCATGGAGTTCGTCTGGCTAATTGGATTTTTTGCTGATTTGTTACGAGTATCAGTGAAAAAATAGGTGTACGTACATTTCAAGATCGAAAGTCTCAAGCGCGATACACAGAGCGTTGAGGTCTACATCAAATTATGAATGTTAGCAATATTACTGTTCATGGAGTTCGTCTGGCTAATTGGATTTTTTGCTGATTTGTTACGAGTATCAGTGAAAAAATAGGTGTACGTACATTTCAAGATCGAAAGTCTCAAGCGCGATACACAGAGCGTTGAGGTCTACATCAAATTATGAATGNTCACATTGGTACTAAAGACCTACCGTCGCCTGGTGTACACCGCCATATGGTGTATACTCACACGTGTGAATTAACATGACCAAGTGTGACAAACGACCAAGATGATCTCTGCCAATCAACCGTAATCCGTAACTCGACAGACAGGCTGTTCTGTTAACGATAGCAGTGTAATAGTACAGGCGACTTTAAATTAAGCCAGCGATCGTTAATATGCTTGACCGAAATATCCATTCGGAAACATCTGTGCTGGAAGAACCATTTCGCTCGGCTTCAGCGCCCAGCTGCTCAAGTCGTTCTTGGATTAGATGGGGGTTATTGAGATGAATAGGAGCGAGAGCTCACTAGGACAGGCTTAGGTGCAACTTGATTCCAACAAAGGATCAGTTTACACTGATCTGGTAAGAGGGTCAGCAGTTAAAGGGTATGTAACAATACGTACGCTAACATTTTTACCTTCCAGATGGTGATTTTTAACAGGTCACAAGTGACGGTTAATCTATACATGGGAATGTTGACGCTGGCTTATTAAACAAAGGCTGGTATAAATTAGATTGTGAATGCACGATTGCTCCCAACTATTAGGAAGGGATGCCTTGTTTTATACTGGATAATTCGTGTCCACAAGATTTCTTCCATGATACTTTACAGACAGGATTGTCGGTGTCTCATATGATATCACTCCAGCAAGAGAACGACCATGTTCTGTTCCGTAGGTGTTCTTTATATGAAAAGCACTGGGAAAGTGCAGTTAGTTGTGAACCGGGCCAGTCGGTACTGTGTTTTGGGTCACTTTATTGAAAACCGAGAAGTGGCCTTCACATGTTTGAAAGATAGATAGGTGA
Organism: Paragonimus westermani; assembly: GCA_008508345.1. Classification (NCBI taxonomy): domain Eukaryota; kingdom Metazoa; phylum Platyhelminthes; class Trematoda; order Plagiorchiida; family Troglotrematidae; genus Paragonimus; species Paragonimus westermani. The sequence continues at coordinate 21,538 of QNGE01004643.1, forward strand.
TTCGGAAAAGGTACCTGACATTTTGGTACATTCGTCATCACGCCGGCCAACACTTGTAACTGGCAAAGCTCTTATATCTGTGTTAAACATCATGTTATTTAGAACGTTCTAAATGGCCCAGGTTCGGGACATTGCTTGGTCGCTCCATGGTTTTATCAGACCCATAGTGGTTTCGATGGGTAAACCCGGTGTGATTTATGCTCACCTACCACATAGTCTAATTATTATTAATATTATCATCGCCTTTCCGTGGTTTTTAAACTAAGCTCTGGCAGTTGTTTTGCGTACGCAAGGGTTCTGTCTGACGTAAGCTAGTTGTCAGAGTAAATACCAGACGCTGCACATCCTTTGACAGTAGTTCGTTTCCAAGTTTCTGTACCTGGTAGATTGCAAACTAACAATAAAATCCACATTTTTAAGAGCACCTCAATATTTTTACACGTCGTGGATGATGCAGAGTGTAACGCGTACTTTGGAACTCTTGAGTGACACATTTTTAACTATGATGTGTTATCAGAGTTGGGTAAAATGTTCACAGTCACAGGCAAACTCCTTGAAAGTAAAAAATGTGAATAGAAACTATTCCGTGTTTAAGTCTTGTTTTTCAGCGTGAAATATCAAGACGCCTTCAATACAGACGGGGCACGCTGTTCGACTGTTCCCTCCACAAACGCATGTCTGCAATATAAGAGCGACCAGTGACACGTTTGTAATTTTTAAACTGTAACTTAAATTGTAACTTATAAACTCTTGATGGACTGGACTGAATCACAGTTCAGAATATTTTCTTTCATTCACTACAATCAAGCAGGCTCAGCGAGCAGTTCAGAGTTAGTAAGAACCACTAGCAGATATGCAGCCTCCGATAAATCTTTACATTTTGTGTTCACTGGATCACCACGGTCTTGTTGGTTTCAGCTAGTCATCCGTCTGTACAGGAATCAACGAGCTGTACTTTACTCATTATTCCGGGAAAAATTCACCCCAAAAGTTGCCTTGTTTGGCTACTTGCAAGAACTTGGACTACTTCTTATTAACCTACGGTCTGTGAAGGATTCGAACCAGGATACTTATAGTTCATTTTGTAAGGACTGGAAAGACTGGTATTGTGCAGATAGACCAAAGTGATAAAATAAGAGAAACCAATTATCGTGAAGGGTTCTGCAGGACCAGGAAGGGTAAGTCTATACAAAACTCCTTATTTATATATCATATTATGACGGCAAAAGAATAGAAAGGAGATTGATCTTGGTTGACCGAATTAAACAGAAAGGCATCAGCACTTCTAATAGCCAGGATGAAGCAGATATCGGATATGTAGTGTAAAGTAACAATGTCTCTACACATCTGCGGTGAAGAACTAGTGTCTGTTGAAACAGTCAGGAAACAAATGGCGTCCAAATGATTCGTTATTCTCTCTCCACAAATCCAGGACATAACACGAGTACTGTCCAGACACATAAAAATCCATTGTAGATGACGCGTGAATAACCTAGCCATTGTAAGTGAATAGCCTTCAGAATAATTTTTTGAGTGAGTGATGAACAGATAATTTTTTTGTTAAGTAAATTTGGCTCACTCACGTCACGATATTCCTGTCATATACCTACCGCCAGTCAAATCACATGAATGCCATCAATGAAAAATTCAGGAATGCATACATCTTCAGACGCTTAGCTGATAGATACTTTCGTACCAGCTGTAGAAAATAATAACAGTTTTTTCCCAGGTTGAACCAAATGTATGCAACACAGTTTGCTACTACCGTCAAGAACTCCTACAAATTTTCACCAATACATACAGAATTCCGTGTTGCCTGGAAGAAAGTAAGTGGCTGATTTAGGAGACTACGGAGTTGCACCAAACATCTTAGAAACCACTTTTCCTTACCCTTGGTTTTACAGTGGCCGTTGTTCACAATCGTCGTTCATCTGCTACCCGATATCATAACACTGTTCAGGAGTCTTCCGGGTTGAGTCACTGGCGACTCAAAATCGGTGATTAGAGGAGATAGAGAAGATGACGACTGACCGGGTTCACTGGTATACAGTCATTTGGCTGAGTTTTGCCTGGAAGGACTACAAATGTTGAAAATGGAGACTCTTACTGCAAATGACGTGTTATGGCTACGTAATTCGTTTGCAAACTGTAACAGCCAACCAAGTTAGTCAGGTAACATCCTTGCCTTTTCGGTTGCTGTTTCATTAAACCTGGTTCTTCCTCCTCTGTTTGTATGGTACATTAATATCTGCGTGAGCCATTGGTTTACTTTGATTCTTGATCATCATAATGTCCACAACAGCCATTAATTTTTCTTGCTTGATTTATTCCTCTAGCCCACGAAGACTACACTGTTGTCCTCCGCTAAAAATTGATAAACGTTTAGCCCAACTAGCCCAATCACACACCATGAAGTTGGCTGACTCTCATTTTTTGTCAAAGCATTGGGCTTGCCGAACATAGACGGAAATTTTTTTCTGCACATCGGATCAGTAGGTGCCAGCGATGAGTCCTCCACTTGTCCAAAGAAAATTACTATTCTAACTTACGGATATCACCATCCGTCAGACACTTTGTACCGTTAATAAATTAGAGCAAAAACACCACGCTCATTCGCTTGAGACATCGTACCCATCGAAAAATCAAAAGATTTGACTGTTGGAGGTGAAATGCTGTACGCGATAATGATTTAAAATGCACCTTTTTAGTTTAAAAACATACGAACTAGAAAAACTCAATCCACTGGAAAACTCATACCTAAAAACTGAGCTTTTCCTCTTAGTGCTTTTTTCTGATGGCTTCGGTTGTATCCGTGACTAATAAACCGCCATCGACCACGTATCACAGTGGCACAGAGTCCGTCCAAAGGAGACGAACAGTTTCCAGTTAACGCACCAATCATGTAATCAGGGAAAAGCAGACTAGTATCATGCAAAAATTCCTAATCTAATGAGGAGATGTAATGAACGTGTGCGTATAAAACTGTAATTTGATTCAGTCAGTGTGCAGCCAGTCATTCTTAAGCCAGTTTGCTTTCAGAGACCTAGGTGCGCTTCGTACCTAATGTTATCTCAGGCAAACCGCAGTACCACAAGACAGTTTCGTCAGCGCCCCTGATCTCACCACGAATCTGCAAAAACAAATCTAAAATTTGGCAATACTTGCCTGTCTAGTTTGGACCTAGTGTTGTCAGCCAAGAATGCAGATGGTACATGGGTTATTCATTCGGAAAACCAATCCATGGGTTATGCGTTTCATCATGACAACAAACAAATCCACTCATTTGCATACGACAATGGTCTCAGAACTTTACGATTGCCTAGGACGCCAGTGTTCAGTTTCTTCATAAACCAACAACCATTTCATGCTACGCTGCACTCCGATGTTTCGTCTTGTATTTGTATTGTGGCTATTTCAATATCAAAACCCATGCTCTTGCCTCACTACTGAATAGTAGTGGTACAGCGCGATCGCCCGTCCTCAATACACTAGGTCATATCCACTTCCCCCTTAACTAAACTGGCAATTCGACACTTCAAACTGCTCAATTTGCATCAGGCCGGAAAAATGCATCAACCTATGGTATACAATTTCCTCTACAAGAGAGGACTTAACATGTTTTTCGCACATGCATGCGAACCTCTTGAAATGTGATCTCTGATATCACCAAGCTTTTGGTCCACATTACGGTAATAATTTCGCAATGAATTTTCATTTTTGAGTGGTGCCTAATTAATTTTTCTCTCGCAAGTACATTCTGGACAGTCACATCAGACGTTTTGAGCACGAGCTTCGTGGAGTTCGTGATTAAGAATATTTCTCCAAAATGTTCTCTTTCTCACCATTTCATAATAGCATTGTTGCTAATTAAAAGATCAGCCACAACGCTATGTGGCCCAATTTTGTGACTCACTTACTGAACCCAAGCCCAGAATCACGCGCCATCTGATATATCACAGAAACGAGGAATCACCGTGCGCATGGACGTTAGCTTTATTAATATCCAACCAACTCAAGATGCAAGGGAACAGAAGTTGTGAGAAACAATTATTCCGTTTATTCCTACTAGTCGATTACATAAACCACTCAGTCATACAAAGTTAACGCTTGACGACAAAACTGAAGAAAATGAGCGTCACATGAAATGTTCTAAAATGCTTGGTTTGACAGTGGTGGCCGACACTAGCAGTAATAGTGATATCTATCGTCAGGTTGTAGTCTCGGTGTTTGGTCAGAGCTTCCAGTTACAGAGGCATGCGTGTGTCATCATTCAATGCCTCTGGCTCTAGTCTGCAATTCTGGCTTATTCACTATGCAGAGCCGTTAGTCGATGTTATTCGACTGTTCCCAGGGTAAGATAAGCTGATCAGACTTGTTCTGCCAGTTTGATTGCCATAAACTCGCATACGTTCAATGTTTTTCGGTATTGGGTATTACGTAGACTGTAATGGATCAACGTTCGTTGAACATACAGTGCCTTCGCAATTGGGTGTAAAAATGTAACACCAGAACAACCCAGTCGCAGAACTCGTTGGCAGTGCTGGGTGGACTGAAAGAAGCCATTAGACCTGATCAACACAATCGGTCCCTTCAGACAACAGAATCTGTTGTCCGACATATCTGTCAAGCTACATCGAGCTTTCTTTGAAATAGAACGACACGCATGGATAAAAAGGCCACAGAGTCGAAATACCGCATAAGTTGCTTAAAATTTTCTCCACACAAACCTTTAACTTTATAACGCGCCTCATGAACAGTGTGACAAAACCTGGCCTATAGACCTTGTAAATTAACCTGACTCTATTGAGGTAATTCCTCTGATCCAGAGTGTCGCATGGTTTTAGCTACCCACGAATTCTCAGATCCTGAGGGGGTGCTAGCGCAATTTGGACACATTGCGTTCCTCACTGATTTCAGTCCAGTCGAACCCATAGCTTTTGCGGTTGAGCTTCCTCTAGATGGTTGTAGTTGTAGAAATCATCGATTAGTTATGTTGGTCATGAAATTTAGTAGACAGTTTACGGAAATTGCTGGGCCAAAGAGGATCGAACGATTTCAACTGTCTGGTAATTGACCACTAATAAACAAGTCAATGCCGTAGATGAGTTGTGCTGAAGAACACCGACTACCGGAAGTAGCAGTGACTGGAAACTGCTAAGATTTGTGGAGTACCCATCAGCAGAACGGTTTCACTAAGCTTTATCATTCACTCAGACTGCTTAAGAACTTGTACGTCACTTAGCACTGTTGTTAACTCCATGCTCTCTATGGCTTAGGTGATCTGTGCCGAATACTAGTGATTTTTGGTTTTGGCAACTTTCTTAGATTGTGCTCACCTGATGATTTCTTTGTTTCTTCGCCGAACGCTAAAAAAATGCAGATGGACGACATAAAAGCAACCTTACTGATGTGAATTTTCACTGCACCTGGAGGCACTTCATTCTATATTTTGGATCAAGAAGCGTTGAAGACATGGAAGTTCCCTAAGTAGACTCTTCTGCTGCGTGTGTCCAATTATTCTGCTTTCATTATATTCTACAGGGCACACTAGTGATCTACTCATGCCCATTGTCAGAGCACACTTTAGCGCGAGGGTTACTCACAATCCGCCTTCAGGTATCAAATGCTATGTGTTAACGGAGTTAGTGACATGGGTATGGACATGATGAGATTGACAGGTTGGTTCTCAAACGTGTAATTCATAGGTGTCAGGCTAAGAGGATAGTTGCACACACTACGAGGACAACATGCCACTCTGCAAGCAGAACCTGGTTCAATGAAATTATTCATTTTCATATTTTCTGGAACGAACGGTTTCGGTAGAATCTAGCCAGTTTTAACAACGTGCGATTTTTATATATGACTTGCCTTTGAATGGATTAGCTCTTACTGTGAAGTGGTTTTTCCACTCTGGTTTCGACTATTAGAACCCATCATAGAATTACCTAGAGTAATGGTTGCTGTGCCTGACTGTGAAATCACCAGCTATTTGATTAGACCTTTCAAAAGCGGAGTTACAGAAGGTCAATCGGAATAGTGCACAACGCATAAACACACGTAATCATAATTAATTATGGTGTGAATCCATCCGAATGGGCAATGGAACAGAAGACAGTGAAAGACAACGAAACAATTGTTTTCTTGTTACACATCAAGTCAACTACTGAAAATAAGGCTGTAACAACTGGGTCCTTTCAAAAGGGTAGATAATTACGGCGGTCCATTATTGTATACCTGCGGTGTAACTATTGAGGCACAACACAATTCACCCCTATTCCAGGTAGCAACGACTAAAGTGCATGTAAAGTGTTCAGCTTCTACTTGGAGACATGAAACTTTGCACAACGTGAACTGAACTTGACGACAAATGTTTCACGCGTTTTCAATAATTGTAGGGAGCTACACCTGTTCGAGTTTTACATCTGTCTCAGTCCTTTCAGATTGTTTATCGTGTGAATTTTTGTTTGTTGCACTTCGAAAGCTGCTATGTACAATGTATGGAGTTTGTATTAGTGTCCGGTTGGTCCCGCTAGCCGTTTTGGAGTAATCACGATTACATATGTGGACTGACGTACAGCCACACCCTATCCTGAGTCGAAAATTTAACGGCTGGTGTATAACAGCAAACAGTTCACACACCACTTAGGCGGAGTCCGACTGTTATGCTTGGCGAGTCATATTCATATTATGTCTCCGACTAGTCAACCACTTGACATCAGTCACACACTGACTGTCTTGCTAAGTCGACCAATTTCTTTGGGTTCGTAGTGGATATTTTCTTTTCCTATATGCTCGCGGAACTCATAAGAAGCCAGCTTCGTAACATACGTAATAGTTGTAGGGTGTGACGGTAATCAATCCAGCTGCTTACCTGTCGGGCAAGTTTATTCGACATTCACCTGACAAAGCTTAGCCAGTGGAACTTAGAACTGCTTTGGTTTCAAGATGTCCGCACCAAATGTAGTACGAATGAAGTTGAATAGTTTGGGCGTCGTGTTTAACATGTTATTGATAAGCAGATTGGGAATAACACAACGTTACGAGCAAGTTGTAATACTTTATGTTTCAACCACCTCGGGTGGCCTTCCTAGTCTAATGGAACGGGTTCACACATTCAACGAGGAGTAAAAAAGGAGCGGTTTTACACTTGTCAAACCATTTCATGGGTTTTCGTTAACTTCTCCTGCTGGCATCATTCCCAAGGAATAGAATAAAATCTGCTGGCATTCCTGTTTTCGAGTCTCCTGGTCAGCATCCCCCTGAAAATTACAGAGCAATCGGTCTAACGAGTTTTCTGTGCAGAATCTTACAACATCTTTGTTGGTAAAAGCACTTTTTCCCAGGAATTCGCCATATTTCACAGGGGAGATGGATGCTTCTACTTTGAGAACTCGAATACCCGCCAGTATTCCGAAAAATTCGAGTTTCGCGCCCGCTTCTGATTGGTCCCTAGAGTGTCCTAGTGTAGCGAGAAGGCGTCCAATAAAGCACAATCTTTATTGTCCAAACCGCTAGTCACATGCAACGCGCGCTCTCTCGTTTATAAGTCGCAATTCCAACCCGCAGCACCCCCCGGTTTCCGTTCACACGTCGTG
>QNGE01004643.1:31471-57631 GCA_008508345.1 Paragonimus westermani
TTAAATATAATCCGGTTTGTGACCGTGTTGTCTTCGGATTGAGTGACATAAAGAAACTCTGTCCGGAGGACAGTCTTCTCTCTGTGTTCATGTGTTAGCCTCGGGTGGTTGGGTTGGCCTGGAAGATTCGAACTAGTCGTGCATAGTCCGTTGTTTTTTACCGTTGACTGCCGTTCCGTTATACGCCGTTCCACTGACCGTTATTCTGTCATCTGTTTACATGGTCGCAGGATGTTGAACCAGTTGCAACACTGAGTGACTAGAAGAATTGCAGTCCGGTGTGCACAAATTTTTATTGTTAAAAGCCAACTTGTTCACTTTGTACAACATACAGAAAGTGATGCAAAAGCGTTGCGTTAAAAAAACTGAAATATCCTTAGTTATCATAAAGGAGAAACTCTCCACATATTTGTATGCCGTGTAATGCATTTTGTGCCCATCATCATGAGATGGCTGTAAAAATGTGGTTCATCATACCTGAAATGATAAAACAGACCTAGCCAAAATATCATTTGAAATATTTTACGGGTTCTACATGGGGTTGCTAACTGGATATGTTATTCACGTCCATTATATTTGCTTGGACCACACCGTACTCTCTGTTGAATGCGTTCGATGCGGGACCAACAGAGTGACCACGGACATAAGGAACAGCGCTTACGATTATGGACTTGAAATTCTCGATTTGCTCCTACTTGAATTTTGGCGACTGGGTGATAATTTAATTCATACGCATTTCATTTTTATCGGGAACCTCGTAGAGTGACAGGTCCTCGTGGTGACCGATAGAGGACGATTAGCACATGTGAAAATATTTCACAAGTCCATTCTCCCAAACATCTTGTGGGACTGAATCTTTTCTCATTGGATTACCAACTAATGGAACACTGTTCCTTCCAAGGTTATTAGTTGCGTATCCACAGATTGTTTCAAAGTGTTATGAATGATTGCCATTCAGTAAGGGACCCAGAACCAATGTGTCACAATTATCACAATCACTCAGAAAACAGAAGCTCGTTGATGCAATGTGGTCACACCACTAATGTGTAACTAGATGAAGGAGTGTAAACGGATTTCCAACAGTGAAACCTCGGCAGTGACGTCTCCCATTTTAACAAACACCAGTTGTTCAGATAACATCAAAATGCCTTCTAAGATGAACAATGGAACGGGTGAATGAATCGTAACGCCATTAGGTCCGTGACCCTCAAGAGTGTCAATGAATGACCTCGTTCGGATGAGTTCGTCAAATCCAATCCCTTTATGACCAGGGCTATTGAGAATAGGGGTGTTAGCATGATTGTGTTAAGTAGTGTGTCTGTAAACAGTTGACTTGAACTGTTGGTAGTTTTGGATCGTTGCAGTCGGTTTCCTCAAGTGATTGATATGGAGGACCCAACCAGTTTTTCCGCCCTACTTCAGTAAGCAACATTATTTTCATGACTAACAACGATGCCTGAGAGCCATACTTACCGGGTGTGGTGTACCTTCTGCACACAGACTGAATTTTCCGAAACATAAATGTCTGCAGCGTGCACCAGAATGTCCGTTGAACTGCACTTCCATCTGCTTGCCTCTGTTAGTTGGAAGGACATGTGAGCGCACTGTTTCAAGTATAATCCATAACTGTCGTCCAAGATATGGCTCAGCTGTTGACCATTGCCTTATTATCGATGGATCAGTCATTAAAGTGTAGGCTTTCAGGAAACCATCATTCACCTTCTCTACTGTATCTTCTCTTCCCAACTTGTCTATTGCCACTTGGAGAATGCCATTAGATTTATTTATCATAACTATCGTTTTACTGCATTGCCAATAGCGATACATACGACTACACTCGGTAGATAACTATCCGACATGAGACAGCGTGCTGCCGTGTAAATGGCTCCATTTTAGTTTCCGACTGCGTAAGTCGTGTGCATATCATACTTGGTCCTTGGCTCATGCTTGTTTCTGTTGTCTCCTTTTACAGGAATATCGCTGGAACCATTACTGCGGAAGAACAATTTCCTCCAGTGTCGCCATGTTGCTCAAAGTTGGTTCAGGAGTATAATGGGTGGTCGAATCCAGAAAACCTAGATTGTCTGTCACACTGGCTTGTTCAACTTCAAGGTGTTATCATTAGTGCGTCAAAAACTGGTTCCGAACCGGAGCCAAGTCAATTACCGCGTTTCTGTATTACCATAATCACTATACACTATCCTAAACGTAACTGCGAATCTCTTCACTAGGGGATAATAATCTGGGTGATTAACGGACGTGAATACGTGAGGAATGCCGCTGCCGGTACCAAATCCTCGAAATTTCACTAGACTAAACTGTGCTCTGCTGTCGATCACTGAAACTGCCGGAATACCAGATTGGGTCAATAACCCACACAAAAAAAGAAACGATTGTCACTAATACAGCTATTCATATGGGGGGAATCTAGCGACGTTGATTGAGCGATAATTGCTACTAAATGTAAGGGTCCGGATGGCCAACCTGTAAAATCAGGGTAAACCTTGGACCATGAGTGTAGTACAGATTTAACGAGCGTTTTTGCTGTCATTGCATACCTTCTACAAGTTTGAACCAGATATGTGAGTTGACCGTTGATTTCCAACCAAAAAGTGGGAATGCAAGTTGCCGACTTTGTGATACGAGGGTAGCCCGAGCGCAATTGTCTTATTAGACATTACCGTGAAATTGTTGAAGTCACTACTAGACCTAGTAGCATTCTGTATATATTAACTGTGGCATATGAAACCTAATGATAAGAAATTTTTTCCAACCTTCCACCCACTGAATCTGTTGAACAGCCAGTCAGGAGATACTACTTAGCTTGCTGTAGTAAAATACCCCTTCTTGTTAACCGTGTAACCATTCTGACGCTTTCCGGTGCAATGCATACTGATTCTAAAACTAATTAGTAGATTTCTGAAGCCGTCCATGTTGATGAAATGAAATCTTCGCTTGTGCACTTCCACCACGTTTATCACACCAGAAAATGTGATAATGTCCCTGCAATTCTGTCTTGGTTACCTATTTCCATATACGAAAGTATGTTTATGAAAAATGGATAGATTTAGGTGCAAGTGAAACCAAGTGAAACCCCAAATGTTAATTTTTCCACAACTGTAATTTAGGTTCCTAAAGCGCTCCACCTCACACAGTTTGTTTGTAACCACGTTGGTCCTCACAAATGATTCCATGTTTCACTGAGGTGAGTGTAATATCAGAGGCCACATCCGATTGCACGTGTAATTTCGTACCACTTAGCAAAAGTTCGATATATATATATATTCGAAGTCGGCAAATTCGCTCAAAATACCATTCCTTACGACACCAACACTCTCTATGGCTTTGCTGAAAATTCTGCTGTGTGGATACTTCTTGCCTCATTGACGGTACGCGTCAGCTTTTCGTTGGTCATTGTGCTCATTTTCAATCGATCTAGTGTTACTTCATAAGATTTACTTATCGCTGACACCCACTTAACGCAGTCTACAGGGCTACTTTCCAGCTGCTATAAAATACACATACAACTATCTGGTTGTAAAGGTGATGTGAGCCCACACAGAAAACTTAACGTCTGGACTTATCACATTATGACTTAATAACTTTGATCTTCCACATTTACGATCAAGGAAATCGGTGAATGTTAGTGTGCTCAGATTGTTGTTTAATTGCATTGAACGCAGTCAAACTGACTGCCGAACAACGGCATACGCTCACTGGAAATGCAGGTTACAAATGATATACTGTCTGAGAATCAGTATTCACATGAGTCATTCGGTAGAACACGACTACAATGCTAAGCACGTTCTGTTCGGCCAAGGTTGCGCAGAAGTAGTCGGACATGAGCATTATCATTCAATTTTGCTACGTCCTCAGTGAATAGGTTCTCACGAAGTATAAAACAATCCCCGAAGGTGGCTCCCTTCGTCAAGCTGATAGTTGCATTGTTTTTTACTTTGTTGGTGAGTGACTGCTGTATACAATGAGGCTGCAACTGTTAAACTGTGCTAAACCGCCATTTTCCGTACCACTAATTCAAGCAGCCTGGACTGAGTAGCTTCATACTGTTAATGCTAGTGTTTTAAAGGCTTTTGAACTTTTCCAGTCGACAATTACATGATGATCTACTATTGAGAGTCGCCGGATTTTGTAATCAGACCAACCGTGTGAAATCAGGGCACGAAGCATGGTTTATGCCACTCAATTGCGCCCCCAAAACGGATGTGTAGTGATAACTACAGGTGTGGCTGGTCTGATACTCAAAAGTCAGAAGGCAGAAGTTAACTGATCTAATTTGGAGCGACTACTAAGAGGCTAGTAGGACGAACAAGAGAAAACGGATAAGTATATGAAAGTGGGTCGACCAGGTGCAACAGCGAGAACTCGCCGCCACATTTTCCGTTCAGGTTTGTTCGTTAACCCCGTTCTAGCTGGGCAAAGCCACTGGCACTCCCAAAATAACTAGTGCTGCTTCTCCGGCCGAAGCAACCAATACGAAGTGCGCTATGGTATTGATATGTTCGCCGAGCTTGGCATTTAGGTTGCAAACGTTTCATCACCAGGCGAGGTGACATCATCAGTGCGTAAGTGTTTCAGCTGAAACACTTACGCACTGATGATGTCACCTCGCCTGGTGATGAAACGTTTGCAACCTAAATGCCAAGCTCGGCGAACATATCAATACCATAGCGCACTTCGTATTGGTTGCTTCGGCCGGAGAAGCAGCACTAGTTATTTTGGGAGTGCCAGTGGCTTTGCCCAGCTAGAACGGGGTTAACGAACAAACCTGAACGGAAAATGTGGCGGCGAGTTCTCGCTGTTGCACCTGGTCGACCCACTTTCATATACTTATCCGTTTTCTCTTGTTCGTCCTACTAGCCTCTTAGTAGTCGCTCCAAATTAGATCAGTTAACTTCTGCCTTCTGACTTTTGAGTATCAGACCAGCCACACCTGTAGTTATCACTACACATCCGTTTTGGGGGCGCAATTGAGTGGCATAAACCATGCTTCGTGCCCTGATTTCACACGGTTGGTCTGATTACAAAATCCGGCGACTCTCAATAGTAGATCATCATGTAATTGTCGACTGGAAAAGTTCAAAAGCCTTTAAAACACTAGCATTAACAGTATGAAGCTACTCAGTCCAGGCTGCTTGAATTAGTGGTACGGAAAATGGCGGTTTAGCACAGTTTAACAGTTGCAGCCTCATTGTATACAGCAGTCACTCACCAACAAAGTAAAAAACAATGCAACTATCAGCTTGACGAAGGGAGCCACCTTCGGGGATTGTTTTATACTTCGTGAGAACCTATTCACTGAGGACGTAGCAAAATTGAATGATAATGCTCATGTCCGACTACTTCTGCGCAACCTTGGCCGAACAGAACGTGCTTAGCATTGTAGTCGTGTTCTACCGAATGACTCATGTGAATACTGATTCTCAGACAGTATATCATTTGTAACCTGCATTTCCAGTGAGCGTATGCCGTTGTTCGGCAGTCAGTTTGACTGCGTTCAATGCAATTAAACAACAATCTGAGCACACTAACATTCACCGATTTCCTTGATCGTAAATGTGGAAGATCAAAGTTATTAAGTCATAATGTGATAAGTCCAGACGTTAAGTTTTCTGTGTGGGCTCACATCACCTTTACAACCAGATAGTTGTATGTGTATTTTATAGCAGCTGGAAAGTAGCCCTGTAGACTGCGTTAAGTGGGTGTCAGCGATAAGTAAATCTTATGAAGTAACACTAGATCGATTGAAAATGGGCACAATGACCAACGAAACGCTGACGCGTACCGTCAATGAGGCAAGAAGTATCCACACAGTAGAATTTTCAGCAAAGCCATAGAGAGTGTTGGTGTTGTAGGGAATGGTATTTTGAGCGAATTTGCCGACTTCGAATATATATATATATCGAACTTTTGCTAAGTGGTACGAAATTACACGTGCAATCGGATGTGGCCTCTGATATTACACTCACCTCAGTGAAACATGGAATCATTTGTGAGGACCAACGTGGTTACAAACAAACTGTGTGAGGTGGAGCGCTTTAGGAACCTAAATTACAGTTGTGGAAAAATTAACATTTGGGGTTTCACTTGGTTTCACTTTCCGTTTTTCATAAACATACTTTCGTATATGGAAATAGGTAACCAAAACAGAATTGCAGGGACATTATCACATTTTCTGGTGTGATAAACGTGGTGGAAGTGCACAAGCGAAGATTTCATTTCATCAACATGGACGGCTTCAGAAATCTACTAATTAGTTTTAGAATCAGTATGCATTGCACCGGAAAGCGTCAGAATGGTTACACGGTTAACAAGAAGGGGTATTTTACTACAGCAAGCTAAGTAGTATCTCCTGACTGGCTGTTCAACAGATTCAGTGGGTGGAAGGTTGGAAAAAATTTCTTATCATTAGGTTTCATATGCCACAGTTAATATATACAGAATGCTACTAGGTCTAGTAGTGACTTCAACAATTTCACGGTAATGTCTAATAAGACAATTGCGCTCGGGCTACCCTCGTATCACAAAGTCGGCAACTTGCATTCCCACTTTTTGGTTGGAAATCAACGGTCAACTCACATATCTGGTTCAAACTTGTAGAAGGTATGCAATGACAGCAAAAACGCTCGTTAAATCTGTACTACACTCATGGTCCAAGGTTTACCCTGATTTTACAGGCTGGCCATCCGGACCCTTACATTTAGTAGCAATTATCGCTCAATCAACGTCGCTAGATTCCCCCCATATGAATAGCTGTATTAGTGACAATCGTTTCTTTTTTTGTGTGGGTTATTGACCCAATCTGGTATTCCGGCAGTTTCAGTGATCGACAGCAGAGCACAGTTTAGTCTAGTGAAATTTCGAGGATTTGGTACCGGCAGCGACATTCCTCACGTATTCACGTCCGTTTATCACCCAGATTCTTATCTCCTAGTGGAGAGATTGGCAGTTACGTTTAAGATAGTGTATAGTGATTATGGTAATACAGAAACGCGGTAATTGACTTGGCTCAGGTTCGGAACCAGTTTTTGACGCACTAATGATAACACCTTGAAGTTGAACAAGCCAGTGTGACAGACAATCTAGGTTTTCTGGATTCGACCACCCATTATACTCCTGAACCAACTTTGAGCAACATGGCGACACTGGAGGAAATTGTTCTTCCGCAGTAATGGTTCCAGCGATATTCCTGTAAAAGGAGACAACAGAAACAAGCATGAGCCAAGGACCAAGTATGATATGCACACGACTTACGCAGTCGGAAACTAAAATGGAGCCATTTACACGGCAGCACGCTGTCTCATGTCGGATAGTTATCTACCGAGTGTAGTCGTATGTATCGCTATTGGCAATGCAGTGAAACGATAGTTATGATAAATAAATCTAATGGCATTCTCCAAGTGGCAATAGACAAGTTGGGAAGAGAAGGTACAGTAGAGAAGGTGAATGATGGTTTCCTGAAAGCCTACACTTTAATGACTGATCCATCGATAATAAGGCAATGGTCAACAGCTGAGCCATATCTTGGACGACAGTTATGGATTATACTTGAAACAGTGCGCTCACATGTCCTTCCAACTAACAGAGGCAAGCAGATGGAAGTGCAGTTCAACGGACATTCTGGTGCACGCTGCAGACATTTATGTTTCGGAAAATTCAGTCTGTGTGCAGAAGGTACACCACACCCGGTAAGTATGGCTCTCAGGCATCGTTGTTAGTCATGAAAATAATGTTGCTTACTGAAGTAGGGCGGAAAAACTGGTTGGGTCCTCCATATCAATCACTTGAGGAAACCGACTGCAACGATCCAAAACTACCAACAGTTCAAGTCAACTGTTTACAGACACACTACTTAACACAATCATGCTAACACCCCTATTCTCAATAGCCCTGGTCATAAAGGGATTGGATTTGACGAACTCATCCGAACGAGGTCATTCATTGACACTCTTGAGGGTCACGGACCTAATGGCGTTACGATTCATTCACCCGTTCCATTGTTCATCTTAGAAGGCATTTTGATGTTATCTGAACAACTGGTGTTTGTTAAAATGGGAGACGTCACTGCCGAGGTTTCACTGTTGGAAATCCGTTTACACTCCTTCATCTAGTTACACATTAGTGGTGTGACCACATTGCATCAACGAGCTTCTGTTTTCTGAGTGATTGTGATAATTGTGACACATTGGTTCTGGGTCCCTTACTGAATGGCAATCATTCATAACACTTTGAAACAATCTGTGGATACGCAACTAATAACCTTGGAAGGAACAGTGTTCCATTAGTTGGTAATCCAATGAGAAAAGATTCAGTCCCACAAGATGTTTGGGAGAATGGACTTGTGAAATATTTTCACATGTGCTAATCGTCCTCTATCGGTCACCACGAGGACCTGTCACTCTACGAGGTTCCCGATAAAAATGAAATGCGTATGAATTAAATTATCACCCAGTCGCCAAAATTCAAGTAGGAGCAAATCGAGAATTTCAAGTCCATAATCGTAAGCGCTGTTCCTTATGTCCGTGGTCACTCTGTTGGTCCCGCATCGAACGCATTCAACAGAGAGTACGGTGTGGTCCAAGCAAATATAATGGACGTGAATAACATATCCAGTTAGCAACCCCATGTAGAACCCGTAAAATATTTCAAATGATATTTTGGCTAGGTCTGTTTTATCATTTCAGGTATGATGAACCACATTTTTACAGCCATCTCATGATGATGGGCACAAAATGCATTACACGGCATACAGATATGTGGAGAGTTTCTCCTTTATAATAACTAAGGATATTTCAGTTTTGTTTAACGCAACGCTTTTGCATCACTTTCCGTATGCTGTACAAAGTGAACAAGTTGGCTTTCAACAATAAAAATTTGTGCACACCGGACTGTAATTCTTCTAGTTACTCAGTGTTGCAACTGGTTCAACATCCTGCGACCATGTAAACAGATGACGGAATAACGGTCAGTGGAACGGCGTATAACGGAACGGCAGTCAACGGTAAAGAACAACGGACTATGCACGACTAGTTCGAATCTTCCAGGCCAACCCAACCATCCGAGGCTAACACATGAACACAGAGAGAAGACTGTCCTCCGGACAGAGTTTCTTTATGTCACTCAATCCGAAGACAACACGGTCACAAACCGGATTATATTTAAAGGGATTTTGCCCAATCAGGTCAAATCAAAAGTGGACCAAATGGTGGGTCGAACTGTAAAGTGATGCACGTAGGTGGGGTGCCAGAGAATTGGCAAAAGAGTGAAGGACAAAGTGGCGCATGGCCGTGCCAACTATGGAGGTCACACACAAGTGTATTTTGTTGGTTTCTGGCACACACTGTTTTCGAGGAATTGGTGACCCCGCGACACTCAGTCACTTGACGATACTACACGAATATTTCACCCATATTCTAGCTGCGTCGTACTACGAACATCATCGCGGCCACGATCGCGGTTCAACGGTTCAGGGTAACTTTATAACACCATTTATTATCAGATACTGTTGATTCGTAATGTTGCGCAATTCTCTGACTTTCGTAACGTGCCCAACTTCGTACATTACCCGTTGCATCTGTTTATTTTCTAATAACTGTTATCTGGTTCTTCCTCCAGATCCATCTTAGCGGTGCAAATTATGCTAACTGCGGTGCGAATCGCAGACATCGTGAACTCCGTGTCATAACCGAGCTGTACTGGACCGGCATTACTAGCACTCCTGATTTTCAGGTCGTCATTATGCGGCAAATTCTCACTAGAAACATTCTCCGGGAGGTAGCTGATATAAATGAGACAGAAAAGAGAACGGAGCGCTGACTGCTAACGATCAGGTTGTAACTTTAAAATTTTTACCGTGAGTAAAAGGGACAATCTAATCAAGTACCTCTCCCTAGACTCCATAAGCTTCTGGTTTGTGTTTGAAAGGGCCATGTGGAATGAGGCCAAAAGCCCTGGCGAACTCGAGGAATATGGCATCAGTGATAGGATCGTTGTTCTACGTCAATATCAACCCGTTCATGGAGACAATTACACTTGTTACACATGGTGGGTTAAAAATGGAGTCGTGTTATGTAGATGGAAGTAGATGATTTCCTTAGAAGTGCCTAACGATTACGAAAATATACTTCCTGGAGCGGGTGGTGGAAAGTGACGAAATTATCTTCTAGTTTAGGCTGTGGATCCGTTATATGTTAAATCGAAAAAAATGTAGGTGGCCAAGTATGGTTGACGTTCGCTTGACTGGTTGTTTACTGGTATTACCTAGAAGGTATGCTGCGTGTGTATGTGAAACCATGTACATGGCGTGGACATCCGCTAATGTCGTACACACACAGGCTCGGAAAGCTAATCACGACATGTTGTGAACCGTATTAATGTAGATGAATAAGGCACAGTCTTGAGTTGCCGGACCGATCTCTCTCTGTGCATGTCCAGTAGCTTCATTTACTGTACGTTCTTATCCCTGCCATATCTTTGACTTATCATTGAGTTATTCTTCCGCCTTTATGCATCCATACAAGATAGGTAGTTTTGAGTGTAAATGTTAGCTACATTAAACAGTAGTTATAGCATCGACTGTCGCCAAGTTACCCACACCAAAATAGCGTTGCTGGTCGTAGGAATATATCAACCGCAGGTCACGATGTGATGGTGACCAACGCTAGTACAGCTGCGGTACAACGGTTGTCATTATACTTCTTTTCTTTTGACCAATGTCACTTCACGCGGGTGGATCAAATTCTACTAATAGGCGTCCACGTTGCTCAACTACCACAACCCTGGCTATCTAACGGTGGATTCCAAAACTTTTTGTTCAGGTTTTCCTTAATGATGCGACTGTAATCAGTGTGAAAATGCGGCGGGTATATCTAAAAAATTACAACTGGTCTGCATTTGGACCTGTGGTCAATACACTGCTCATCTGTCTGGATACCGGTCTCTTCGGTGAAGGCAATTACCTTTATGCTTTAATCATATTTTAGTCATATATTCAGGATTGGTCAATGTGTTTGCAAAGGACAAATTACAGTGTTTGTTCGGAATTGAAATCATTTTTGCTTTATCGGATGGCGGATATGTTGATGAAGGTACTCATGAGAGTAGGATGTAGGATCGTGTGTAGCCTGTGTAGATGCTTTTGTGGGTGAGTATTTTTCTAGGATATACATGTCTGTATTAGAAAATGCGTGGCTGTTTAACCGTTTTGTTTTTGTGAATCACTTGCTTGTGTGTGGATACACAAGACATTGGGGGGTTTTACTACCAAGTAGTGATATCCCGCTATTCCCGTGTTTCAGAGCAAATTACACAGTGCTTTTGCAACCGTATCATTCTATCTACAGGAGAGTTTCATAGTGGACTTACGAAGTGAATACAAAAATTCTGTTGTAGTGCTTTACGGCGTCCAGGTTCAATCTTCAAATTTACGCACGATATTCACTCAAGTCTCTGTTGTGAAATATGAGGTGGAGTAGTTCTGAATGAGATCACAACTCATTTTCATCTTTGGATGAGAAAGCTCAGACCCACCTCTCCCCGTTGATGACCTAGGTTTAAATCTTGCCAACTTCCACGAAGTAGCCGTAGAATTCAATACACCCCTGTTTGTCATTAATTCCTTACATACCCACTTTCACTTAGATGCTGTGTGGTCAGATTGCCCTGTGGTAAGAAGCAGGCTTGATTCATGTTTAGACCACACTGCCCTTAATTCGATCGAGATTTCAACACTCGCTTTTGCAATCTATGCTAAACCGTCGTTCGCAAAGACCGACCCTTTACTCATCGACAATTCATAAGCCGATTTTCCTCCCATTTCCAAAATTTATTTTCTTTCGTGTTCTTCACTCCCAAAAGTGGATATTCCCCAACTGATGCGTTCGTCAGAAGTTGCCAGTGCCAGAGTTGAATGTGTTAATGTCCAGCTGACCATCGCGACATCTTCGCATAACCTTTCATAACACCGATCACCGCTCAAAATCATCTTCCTTCCAGAGGGCATATGTTCAGTAGACAGGTTTTCGTTCACTGTACTCGTCAAGCTGCGTATGTTTGAAAACGGTTCTCCTGGACCGAACGGAAACTCTTCTGCTGTTTTGCTTGAAGGTCCCAGAGAGAATGTCAGCCATGCCAGCATGTTTTATTGCCGCATCGCTTGAACAAGATGCTATCACACCAATTGAAGAAGAGATAGTTTATCTTCCATATTTAAGAGTGGTCTCCACATTCTTCCTAGGTGATATTTTGGCACATCCAGAGTGCTCGGGGGACCCGCTAATTGTTGTCGCTTATCTGACAAAAACACCTCTGTGTTGTCCTGCATTGCTGTTGCTGAAGGCACTTGTGTTTCACCAACCTCCAGTTGGCAACTGATCATTGAACTCGATCGGTCACCTATAATATAGGGTTGGACTTACCCTGATTATACTGAGACATTCAACTGACTGGACTGTTTGTATCACCCGATAAATTGCGCTACTCTGACGCTGACGACAGTCTGTTTTAGTGGCTTTGCTCCTACCTCACCATATCCGGGTGAGTTCCTGTTTCTGCTACTCCCGTTGGAGCAATACTGGAGTTCATCAGATTCTGCATCTTGGATAAACGCTTTTAAGTTCCATCCCCAGTGCTGCTACTTGTTGTTGATGTCAAGAGTTGACATGACATAAAACTCCCGAGTATTCTGTTCTACTATAAAGTGAGTTCAACACAATGTTCCCCTGGTCTTACATTAGCCGTCTTTATTCTACGGTAATGAATCGCCAGTGATGCACAGTCGAACCACCTTTGATACTAGTAGTTAGTCGAATAATCCCACTCTTCAGTCCGTACCTACTAAGTGAAGTTCAGAGCATTTGTTTTCGATGCTTTTCCTAGTCACTGGACAGAAGTTTATGGCAAGAAACAAAGTAGGTTGGTGCAACTCATTGGGAGGCTCCTTGAAAAGATCCATCTTACATACATCAAACTCCTCTGCAACAGCTTCAGTCGATTTAAACTTTCGAAAAGCAGTACAATGTGGCTCCCAAATTACATAAAAGATAAGATTCTCCTTGGGACTATAGAGTGTAGTGGACAAGTGAATAAGCGCTCAATCCTCGTCCACTAACATTTTAAAACGCTTTTCCTAAAGAGCAGTCGAAACGTAGTCACAATAGGTATCAAACTAAAAGAACACGCTTGAGTTCGGGAACAAGAGGCATGTGTTTGAAAATATGATAGGTGGTTAGTTCTGGCTTAGACTGGCACCAACGGCAGCAACCAGGAGAATATCGAAAAGAAGCGCTAGTCAGGCTTCAACCCACTGGGCGGTAGTCAGAGGCTTGCCAAGCAAAAAGATGCATAGAATCTTCGAATGGGTTAAACAACGCTCGAAATAGAACAGGTTTAACTACCTTAAGGAATGGAGTGACATATGGGTTGTTAAGAAAATGGCAGGGATTCGCTGCGTCAACTTTGTTGCACAGCTGAAGAAAGTGGCATTGAGTTCATGTCAGGCCCTCTATAGCCGGCGTACACAGAATCCTGAAAACAGACCAGACAAGAAAGAAAGCACGGTTGCAGCCGAGCTCCCCTGGGAGGCCACACAATCGAAGGTGACTACAAGAGCAATGTTAGAATGGGCTGTCTTGGGGATACTCACAAGGTCCTGCAAAACCAGCATGTATTCGTTCAAATCTCGAAGATTATGGGATGATCTGTGATTTAATTTCCCACCCATCGAGACCCTTTACCACTTCTACGGAGCCCAATTTATTTCCCCCGTCAGTATTATTTCCGGAGGTCATGCAGTCAAACTTTAGCTTTAGTGCCGACGATTAGATTTTCAGCGTGGTTCCCTGGCTGCGCATTTGTGGAGTTCAAAATTCTCTGTCTTTCAACATTGTCTCAGGACATCTTTCGTCTGTTTTCACAGATTGTTTGGTTAGACTTCTCTTTCCCTAGCTCAGATAGTGCACCTATTCTGATTTCATTCCCCCCTTCCCCCACCCCGCGATTCACTGTTCTAACGCTTCCCAGTTTACAACTTTCGTTGGCTTTTGTGCAATTCACCTTCATACGAACACATACATCTGGTAATTGAACAAGTCAAATACACGTGTACGTAACATATTCGTACATGTGTCCTCTATGCGATGATCTTCAGTATCCGAAGGCTCGAGAATGCTCTCAACCATTTCACTATATTTCCAGCGTTACATGTCACCGATTATCTCCACCGTGGGAGCAGAACGGATTTTTAAAGCAACAAGATGAAATAAACCTATTACAGATACCATTACACAATGTGTTCCTTCCTTCGCTGACAAAAAATATTCTGCTTTCGCACAACATTACTTTGTATCACGTTTGCATGTTTTTTAAACCCAGTAAAGTTCAGTTGTAACACAACAATTTTTGCATGCCAGAGGGATGTTCGTTCCGCTTAAGGGATGTAGAGTTTTCTCTTGGTTTTGTTCACTCACAATGTTTCACTTTTGTGCAACAACGTTTTTACGTCATCCTTGCATGTTGTTCGAATTGACTAAAATAACCTTACAACTCAATAAAATGTTCATGCACGCACGCCCGTCTGCTCTTCTACCTGTGTCGCAATCGCTTGACGATACTACACGGATCTGTCACCGAGTTTTCCTCAGCTCCATCGTACTGCGAACATCGTCGCAGCTCTGACCGCGCTTCAGGCGTCCACGAGAACTCCGGAATATCATTGCCTCCTGTTTATTGGCAAGTTGGAGTATTGTGGTGGTCATCTTGAGCCTCTTCTGTGCGACAAGCTCCTCCATTACCATAGCTTGTTAGAGCCCCTGTAACTATTCCATTGCGTCCGTTCATTTTGTTTTTGCCGGAAGCCTAGTGAAGTAAGCTTGCATTTATTTAGGGTATTCAAGGACTGGTTCCTGACCACTACAACAATCGTTTGACGATAGCGCACGGGTCTCACTCCACGTTCTATCTCCTTCGAGCAGTTGTGTAGTTTGTCTGTATGGCATTTCGAGGTTGAAATGAGTTGCAAACGGCATTGTTAATGCAAACTGAAACTTTTCAGGCCAAATTTACGGTTTGTTGGTTATAACAGTTCTGATTCATTGAAAAAAATCGTACTGGGATGGCGGTTTTTGTCTTACCTCCGCCTTCAAGCACCATGCCGGTGAACTGCACAGTTGTCTTCCGTCGGACTACAAACGTTGTCACAACTGCGATTTTGTTTCAACAATCCAAGCGTAATCCCACAACATCCGCATCTCTCAGATACTGGTAGTTTGAAATCATCATGCGGTACTCCTTACTATCAGTAAACATATTTGTTTATTCTGATCCCTTGGTTACTGCAACTTACCTAAATTCTGCAGACTTTGTGTCGCATTCCCTTGTCTTTGTAATCACTGATAGCTCCTTGAGGTATGTCTACATTCCGTTATGCTATTCAGCAAATCGAACCTGCTAACAACGTCCTTATTGTTTTAGACGGAATTTCAAAGCCGTGCACAAAAATGAGCAGTTTCAACCCACGTTCTTCTACTGCTGTCGATTTTTGGTCGAAGCTTCTAATTTGTACAGCTTACTATATCTAGCTTTTAGGTTCACTGCAGTTACCAGGCAACTCATGGTTTTCTTTCAACACTTTTCGTTGTACATGGATATTTTTGCCCTGCTTTTCCTTCATAAGCTCGAATGTTGTACCAATTCGAAAATACCTTGCGATTCCAACACTTGGTTTTCTCCATCTGAAGGCGCTTTTATCTGCAAACAGCCTGTAGTTGTCACTTTAAGTTCTTGTGTTTGGCTCATCAGAGGGAGCTCAAAACTATTCATAGATCAAAAGTCACTGTTTTTAAACTGCCATAATCATTCCAGTTTTGTGGTGTGATTCGTTTACTAGGGTCGTACATATTTTAACTGTAAGTCACGGCTTCAGGTTATTAGAAGAAATGCCACCTTGGTTGTAAGTTGTTTAGAGTTAGGACACAACCACCTGCCTAACTGCTTGTGACTGTGTCCCACCCAACGAAATGAGAGGTGACCGGAAATGACGTTAGTAAATCTAAAAGTTTGTTCCAGTACGATGCATTATCTGCCGGTATTAGACAGTAAGCAGTCAACAGTTCAGACAAGTTCATCAAAACCATTGGAATTTGGTATACATGGCGCAAGCCGGAGCCTGTATTGTCGAGTGGGTTTGAGGTACTAAGTTTGTTAGTGAGCAGCAGATAATCTTTCTGTGGTGATTGTCACTAAACCTATTTCCAAATACTGTTGTTTTATTGTACTGTGAAAATAAGCCGTACAATTGTGTTCGAGAGATAAACACTTGGTTTTCTCAGTCGGTGTGTTATTGTTACTGTGTCAAAGCTAGCTCTGGGGTCGAACTAAGTTAATTACTTCAACTCCGTTTTCCTGGAACCATCGCAGTTAGCTTCGGGTACTTCTGTAGCGTCTTGCGATGGTTTTCTGCCCACGTTAAATTCTGAATATTAATAATTCCTCAAGGGAAATCAAAGACTATTTAGAAAGCTTTGAAATATGGTGTCTGACGGACGAGGAGCTGAAAGCGGAAATAAAAACCGCTCAGTTGCTCACCGTAGTTGGTAAAGATGCGTACAGATTGCTGAAAGACCTTTCAGTTCCTGATTTACCAATGAGTTTTTCTCACAAATCCCTAAAAAACTACTGCCATTACACGCCCAACCTGTAAATTCTGAAGCAGCTGAAGGAGCCAAATTCCACACGCTTGTGAGAAAAGGACATCAGGGTATCATTTGGTTCATTCTTGAAATCCAGACTCAAGCAGCTCGGCTTAATTTCGAAGACCAATTACAAACGGAACTCCGTGACTGTTTGATCGTTGGGATACATATGCGTGATCTGCAAAAGAAAATTTACTGCCTTCGTATTCTACTTTACAGTCAGCTAGAACACTAAGCGGACAGTATCAGGATGTTGTGGCGATCTCTTAGAATAGCTTAATTTTTGTTGACATTCCGTTGTGAACTTTGACGCATCCCCCAGAGGCATGCTTGTTTAACCCAAATGTATGCTCTGTTTCCGCTAACTGAAAATTTCTCACTTTCCGTTCCGTGCCTTACATGTAGGACTCGTGATAGCTGTACACTTACTTTCTTCCCGGTCGTGGCAATATGCATAGTATTACGCAGTTTGTTGTCCTCTGAATTACTGTTACTGAATAACTCACCGAACCTGGAGTATAAAGTTGTGAGATAGTTACCCACGAAAGTGTTACCGCTGAAATCTGGTTCGTCATTTTTAACCGGCGATCCGGCGTATTCTATCCTCGTGTTTTCGTTCCACGCCATTTGGTGTGTGGGCTCCTTGTTGCGAGATTTTGCAGCATTATATTAATTATTTACTGACCACTCATATTGTTGGAACATTATATCTGGTTGAATCTTCTCATCCAGAGGTAAGTTTTATATTCCCGTTTTTAAGTATTACAAGCTTTCGAGCGTTTACCATGTTTAGCTAAGCCCTTAGGTTCACATTCTGTAGGCGCAATCACCCTAACAGTCCCTCCACTATTGAAGATGGACCCACTTGTTGATTCTCGGTAAGCGCGCGTCCATTCACCCCGTTTATGACTTCTAATCAAACTCATCCCGGACATTCAACAGAGGTCTCAGCACCTTCAAAAACGACCAACAACGTGCATTTTCAAGCCTCATCTACCTCAGGCCAACTGCGGACAAACTAACCAACTTCCGTTAAATTATGCGGATTGCGTGCAATGTTGTCTTTCATGTAACCCTTGAGCTCCCGTAGTGTCAATTAACAGTATAAAGGGGAGCCCTCTAGTGCTGTTATATCAATTTTGATCTTACAGCTGGAACATTTTCACTCCCCTCATTTCCGACAAGTTTAGTTGGGGATTTGGGGTTTGAAGTGTGCAAATAAAAAGCAAACTTTCTTCAAGGATGTCAGTCATTCGTACTTTGTTGTTCACATGTCCTGTGTACGCTGATTTTCGGAATTAGGAGGCCAAAAGCACTGCCATTCATTTCAGCATGTTTTCGAGATAATCGTGGAGATCAGTTTCTCACTTGAGTTCGAATACTTCTGGAACAACGGGGCTGATAAGATTATTTGAAAATGTCTAAATTTATTGTGGTGGAACTCCGAGCCCGTGCATCATACCAAAATCCTGCAAATAAGCTCCTTTTGCTACCACCGTCTTTCTGGCTGTTCTTCGTTAACTGCACAGCTTACCCTGGCACTCAAATCTACTACACTGTCCTGGTGTGTACAAGGTCGAAACGCCCCACATCCTGCGCCCGTCTCCACTCCACTGAGCTCATTAAACAGATTGAGAACACAGGAGATATCTTGCTTATCCAGTTGGAGCTGTTATCACGAGCCCCGTTTTCACCAGTGAAAATCGTGCGTGGACTTTCATTGCATCCGATCACTGCTGCCTGCATTACACAACGTTTGATTGGTATTGTTCCGGTTAGATGCTTTTACATTACAAGCTCAATGTCTTCCAGAAACAGTGCTATCTGCCGGGGGTCAAACGGCACGCCCGTAAACGTCACATCGTGGCCACGCGGAATCGTTGATTATCACCACCACTGACCGAAAGATCCCTAAGAGAGCAGTGAGGTGGTGGACGATTGTTATGCAGATGGTTTCTGCTAGATGTTCGACGGCATCAGGCTACGGAAGTGTTCTGATTGAGTGGCTCCAGAACTACTTGCTGTACGTTTCTCAGCAGCCCACAGTCGTATGCCTGACGCAGTGTGTCTAACCTATCACCCTCTCAAAGTTTCCGCTCACAAGACTGATGAAGCATTTAGTCCGCGCAAACTATAAAAGCTGTTCCTTTGTCCGTAGATTCCGCACAGTATACGCCGCTCTTACTTTGTCTGAGAGACCAACGGTGATCGAGTCTGTTTCCTCGGCCACCTACAAACTTTGATCACGCTCCCGCGCTTCCACAAACCATTCTATTACCTGGAGAGAATGCCAGAGACAAGAGAAGTTATGAAAGAAACTTGCCTTTGCCAACCAGTCACGTAAACTACTAAACTGCGCTGTCTCTGGTCCACCTCGTGATGTCCCAGAACTAAAGGTTAACCAGTATATAATCCTTGTGTCTAGTTCGAAAAATCTCCCACATACGTCGACACTAATCTTCCAAGAATGGTGTACGCCGCTACTCCTGAAAGTTATAATTACTTCTGAGGATATGGCGCCGACGTCATTTAGTTCCCGGAGGATTATCCTTTCCTCTACATCGGTTGGGTGGGAGAGCGAGAAGCTCAAGTAGGATTACTTGAGCCGCGACTATTGCTTTGCGGATTCAATAGTGGACCTTCAGGTAACAAAAGCAGTAAATCAGCCAGGAGCAAAAAATGAGTCCGTGTGGACTCCGGCGAATCAGCCTGCTGCCAAGCAAACTATAGACCCCGTTTTGTGACCGGACCATTAACTCTTTGCACAATTTATATACCAAAGATAAGAGTTCGCCCAGAGTTATTTCTACTCGCGACAATTGGATCCTGTCCCCTACGTCTTACTTATAATTCCGGCTGGAAATCAGAAACGCCTTTAACTGAATGATTTTGACAGTTGACGGGCTGGTGTATCCTGTCTCCGTCCGTCCACCAGTCTCCCTTAAGACAAACAAAGGTCTAGCATAAGGAGTAACGATGGACAAACCGCTCGAGAACGAGCTTCGATAGGTAAACAATACCAAGATTTAGTAGTACGTTGAGAATAAATTTTGTGGGAGAATGGCTTTCTCGCGTAATACGAGTCTTCGTAGGGAAGTTTCAAAGTGACTACCAATAAGATTCCGAACGTAAAAAGAAAACGGATTAACGAGACGGTAAAATGTGGAGACAACTAGTGTGGCAGACGGCTACGTCAACAGTAACTACCTTTCTAGGATTAAGTATCTAGGCTGCAGTCAGGTTTAACCTCATTTGGACTATTGGATGCGCTCGTCGAATAAGCGCTATTCGCAGAAACTTCTGGCAAGTGGATACGGAACGTCTCAGATCGTGTCGTCTTTCTTTTTCTTGGGGGAACACTGACTCATCCTGTTCTGTTGATTACTTGTATGTAAACACTTCTGCTGCCGCGACATAAAAGTTGAAGTTAACAGTGTCATCTATGGCTAAACCTCGGAAGCTCCTGCGTCACTTTCCTTGTTGCACAAGCAAACCTGGCTACATCAAACAGAATGTTTGGGTGACGTTTACGATTTCTGAGGCAGATTCTGATCATGGGTCCTAGGTTTGCCTTTGAAATTGACGTGTGGCTGTTATTCGGGGAGACCGCTATTGCCATCAACAATGGCCGACAAGGTGATCTGTTTCCCGTCCCAAAAAGCATGTTCCGTTTCGTGGTTTCTATTCGCAAAACAAAACAGGTGTTTTCAGCTGATACGCCATTACGGATTTACCAGCACTGACTCTGAATCCTGTAACTTACCAGCTAGTTATTACGACAGCGCCTCTAAACTAGATTTCATAGCTACGAACACTAGCTTAGCTGTCATCCTGTACGGTAAACACATCTACATTGGCGTATTGTGTAAGTCGTTTAACAACAAGCACCGCGGGACTGGATGGAATTTGTCTCCTTGCCTTTCTTGAAGCGCCAAACGGCTTGCTAGTTCATTGAACATGTCGTTCGTTCAATAACTCAAACAAGGTCCCATTCTCATGACTTGGTAAATCGCTAACGTCACTCCTATATTCAAGGGCGATCGCCACAATCTTTCAGCCACTCACGGAGCGACAGTTGTTCTTAGTAGTGCATCCATGGTACGGAAAACGCCGAAGTGCGACGTATTTTGAAGCGTATCCTTCCAGTACCCAGCGTGGCTTTCGCAGAAGGCGGTCATGCGCAACTAACCTTATCTTGGTCACTGATCGTCCGACGTGGTCAGCCAACAGAGCACGGGATTGGAGTTTGCGTATTTGGATTTTGCTTAGTCGTCTATTTGTGTAGACCACACTGTGTTACCCGATAACTTACGCAACTTTGGCATCCATGATAATCGTTGTAGCCTTTCTTGAGTCAACTACTACTTTTCTGACTACCATCGGAGCAGCAATGAAGTGTTGCATGGCTCCAGCCTCGAAATCTTTCTTTTTTATTCAACATAAATTTTTTAAATTCCTCACTTTTGCCGGTGGTAGATAATACCAAACCTTGACATAACATCAAAACTCACGAGGGTTCTTTCATTCTGCGAGGCGATTTGAACACATCATTTCCCTGGTCTCAGATTGACCGTTTACATTTCGACGCCATGTGGCGCAAGGTACCGCACACTCGGAACACTTACAGCACCACCTACCACCTCACTAGCAACTCAATTCAGTCTGCATTCACCGTGAGAGACTTAGAAACGTTGGCGTTCAATGTGCTTTCTAACTCAGCGGGCACAGAAACTGATTTTAAGAGTGCGAGCGGAACCTTGGAACTCCTAAAACAACCCTTTTGCAAGTTCCATTTCATATGATTCAAACTCCCGTACAGTAGCTCTGCTTGATTTATTTTGAGAATGGCGCTGCGATTTGTCTTCCTTATCTCTAAAAACATAAGGCTGTACTTGGGGCTGCTTAGCGAATGATCAAAAAGTTGGTCCTGGGAACCAGTATGAAACACTCTGAAGCAGCACTTGGCAAACAAAGTATGCGCCCACTTAAATTTCGAAAACAATGAACTGATTTACTGCTCGTTTTTCCAACACTCAAAACCATCTAACCATCCGTGCAGAACTTTGCTGAGCATACCTTAGAAGATAATATTAATGATAGTGATTTACATTTCTGAACGCCTATGTGGGGAGCACGATAAGATTTGCGAGATCACTCCAGACAATTGCAGACGACACAAAATGATAGATAACCAAATATTACTGCAAACGTGAAATCTGCTACCAAAAAGAGCGTGATCAAAAAGGAATTGTTTGTTGTTTACAAAACTTTGACGCACACTGCAGTAAATAGCGTAGTTCGTTTGCTTCACAGAATCAGTCAAAAATGTGCTGTTGCATTAATCTACAAGGATGTGTGAGTCGATGTTTCAAATAGTTCAATGTCACTCAGGGAGACATGTACGAATGCATCCTCGGGGTGTTTGCCATTATGTGGTATAACTAGCTTCGAAAACCGTTGAAGTAGGTCGGTTTTGGCAATGGGGGCGCGGAGAACTCCGGAACCCAGGAAATGATTGGACAGACTATAATGCCAGACTTTGTCAGTTGCTAGAAACTGTCCGGAGGTCGGATCTCTCGTGAACTGTTCGGTCGAGACTCCCGTCACGGAGGATATACCCGCACAGATGATGTTCGTGGGATTTAGAAAAAAAAACGCAATCCCACGTATTAAATGGGGAAGTATGGAGTGGTCACAATTACTGAGGAATGGTGCGTGTGCGATAATTTTTGACAAGGATATCATGCGATATTAATAATTTTATCGGTTGATAAGATACATGGTACCTCGCGATAACTGAAAAGCCGACAGCCAACTCTAAAATGATTGTCACGTGGTAAGCAAAAGTACGTACAAACTTTGACGTCAGTTTACTTCGTAAGTCCGATATTTAAACTGAACTCCATTGCACAACACGCAGAAGTTGTTAGGTAGTTGAAAACGAAGGTCTGTGGAAGGACCAAAACGGATTGAATGAGGTTCCAGAGCGATCATGTAGCCTATATGACAAGGGTATTTTTGCCTTGTGTGGAAGATTTTCTGTGATACTCAACGATCCGTTAGTATTGGATAAAATTAACTACGGTCTGAAGGCTTATAGGATTTACAATCCAGGTAATCGTACATACATCTGAAAAAATGTACGTCTTGCATCAGTTGAGGATCGTCTAGTAGGTTTGTCGTTCTTGTTTGACATGATGGGAGCAACAAATTCGTTGAGACGTTTTTGAGTTGTTTGTAGAAAGGCAATACTAAACTTGACTTTGTTATCCTCCGCTGTGTACAGTAAACCATCATGATGAACTTCGTACCATAACCGTACAGTGCTTGCCTCCCTCCCCTTATAACTATCATTCTTATCTATTGAAACCTTCTTTCTTGGTGTTGTCCAACACGTACTCACCTTAGTTTGCACCTGATTGCTTTTATGAGCCCGTTTCCAGTTGACTGGTGGCCATTGGTGGACTCGTGTTTGGTTACTCCATTTTGAACGTCTTCCCCTCAGATAAGTTGTGTATCCGACTGATTCACATTTAGGGTAAGATAGCACCTTTATTGTAGTCTTATCAATTGGTACCGTATGAATTCCGATCTTTCGGTCGTTTTTTCTAACGTTTTCTGGACTTGGAAGGTATCCCCGTTAAGTCGGCCACGTGAATGAGCGTTATTGCAATCGTCGAGTATGCGTTACCGGGTGAATTATCCTGAACCGCCGGCAGCGATTTAACAGTGCTGGAATAACCAAGTTTCTGGACATTGGTGGCTTCAAATCTCCCGAAATATTCAGTCGCACACGTCCAGACATCAGACATCTAACGTTTTGTATCGACGTTTTGGCCCCCACTAAATCAAAACGTGTCGGCTAGTATTTACAAGGAAAAATCCTCACTGTGAAAGAGACTGACAGACTTAAAATGCTTAGGTCGATATACGGAAGAACCCTAGACTTTTCCATGGTGACGCGAATGAGCAAAATGTTTGAACACAAACAACGTCAGACGCATCTCCGTCATACAAACGAAGAGAAACTCACGCTCCGTAGTGGGCGTAGATGCACGAAACTAGTGCAACTGATGAGACGGAGAAATTCCATAAGGGACCCTGCTATAAAAATTATTACTTTCAAAGACAGAACAGTTGTCGATGATCGTATAGTAATGTGCGAATTCTTCAACTCACATTTAGCTGCCTCGTTTGGGGTGGAGAGCACTCTATTACCTGCTAAAATCCCATCGAAAACAAAGTTTTCAGTAATGTTCTAATCGATGTTTGACGTGTTCGTTCACAGCTAGCTACCATTAAGCCCTCAATCCACTTTGGACCAGATGGTATGCCACGAATGGTCGTCATGCCAGTGGATGAGGAAATGCCCATCCTCTTACTCAATTTCTTCAACCTCACTTTTATCCAGCACCTTCCCTCCTACGTGGAAAAACTCCATTATTACGCCTCATCACAAGAGTGGTCCAAGGCAGGACGTTAATAACTTTAGTCTCATCAACCACGTGTCAATCTGCTCGAGAATGTTTGAAAGAAGAATGAAGGTGCACATTATCGAGTTCTTAAGGACACAAAAACTTATAAACCTTTCACAGCAGGTTTCCTTAGTAAACTCTCTTGTATGACATGTCAGATGAAAATCTTAAACCATGCATCGACGTCCGTCAACGCAGGAACTGCAGTAATTATCATACACTTGAACATGGAAAAGGCTTTTGATCGTATGCCTCATAAGCGCCTCCTGATCAAAATAGCATCCTCCGGCATACAAGATCCCTTGTATAGCTGACCGTCGCCATACCTTGAAGGTGGCACTCGAACAGTCAGAATAGGTGAGCACTGCTCAACTCCAAAACCAGTGACTAGTTGGGTGGTATAGGGAAACGTTCTAGGTCCGTTGCTCTTCTTAATGTACATAAATGATGTATGCGACGTTGTTGCACCTGACAAGCCTTTTCTGTTTGCTGACGATATCAAAATCGTTTACACACTCCGCCAGGAGAGTAACACNTGTTTGCTGACGATATCAAAATCGTTTACACACTCCGCCAGGAGAGTAACACCAATTTCTGACTGCAAAATACACCACAGGACCTAGCGTCACTGCAGCTGTGGTGCAGAACACGGCTGATGTCGTTTTCAGCTAACAAATCGAACATCATCACCCATGTTTTTAAACCACCCCGTGGCTCCATCTCACTAGATGGTTGTAATATTGATGCAGCCACTTCGGTCAGAGATTTAGGAGTACGGTACTCGAACTCCCTTAATTTCTCCGAACAAGTGTGCTTCCAGGTAGCGGAAACTAAAAGAACAACAGGCTGTATCAAAAAGACGTTCAGTCTACCAGCTGCGAAGCTGACGCTCTACAAAACGTGTGCTCGGCCTCAACTCAATTGTTGCACTTTCATTTACGGCGATCTATGCAAGTCTGATAGGCCTGTGTTAGAGAACCTTCAACGATCGTTCACTAAAAGCGTATCAGGATATTTTTCTCCGCTCACCTACATAAAACGCTGTGAAAAACTTGGTATCGATCCACTTTGGCTGCGTAGACTAAAGTTGAACCTGACGCCGCTGTATAAACCCACACATTCGGATGCGATAACCACACCGTTTACCGTCCACTTACAACACAGCCCTCCATATAGTCTAAGAAATGAGTTCCACCTTGCCAACCCTGATATCCCGGAAAAATATACGTCCAAACTTCTTCCTTGTAAAGTATTCCTACATTTGGTATAAACTTCTAAATGAAGTAAGAGCCAGTAACGACATTCAGCGTTTTAAAAAGATTTGGGCAGTAATCTTACGTTAACAAGCACAGTGTCCATCTCCACACTCTCTCTACCACCTGATGACCTTTTTGAGTGTGGTCAGAGAAACATTTAGTCGTCAGACGCGTAGTACATAGATAACCGCCCCACTGTCTGAGGCCTCTCGAAAACAGCCTACTTGAAACGGTCTGTCATACGATTTACCCACAATATCATTTAGCACATGGCCTACTGCGCGCCCACTAAACCATTTGCAACTGGAAACTATTTCGATGACATGTTTACTCATGTATATGCGTTGCCCAACTTGCTAATAAATGTGAACTCGGCGCCCAATAATAAGTCCAGCAGAACGACGTCATGTGAGCCTTAGTTATCACAAACACATTTCATGTGACCCTCCATGCCGTCGACTAAATTTTCCGTTTGCCCGAATAAATACCGAATGCATCGCAAAAGGCCACAACATCCGGTAGCCAGAGTTATATATCCCAATTATCATAGTAAAAATAATAACATTGCATGAACTCTTTGTCAAAAAATTCCGCAAACACATTGTTTGTTATGGCGTAGGATTATTGCACATGGTCTTGAGTGGTTCTTAAGACAGGGTTGCATCACGAAATCCATAGTACGGTTGTAGCGGCCTGGAGATTTCACTTGCCGGCCTGCAGTAT
>QNGE01004644.1:7357-21319 GCA_008508345.1 Paragonimus westermani
TGGTTAGAGACGCTATCCGAGATGGCGGTGTGTCGCAGTCAATGGCGTACCTGTATCCATACCATTTCTAGTTCTTCCATTTAGTCTTCTTCAATCTTTTTTGTCCTTCGTAGTACTCTTTCCTTTTAGGATATTCCACGTCACTGTTGAGGTGAGCGGCGGCCCGAGCCACAGTACCTTTTGGTCAGGCTCATGGCTGTTTTTGATGATGATGATGATGATGAGTGACTTCGTCATAAATCAGCTGTGTCCGCAGGTCTTCGAAAGACTGAGGGCGTTTGGCTCATTGTTACAGACTGCACATTCAGGCTGTGAATGTGGAAACAGCCTTCTGTGGAGGTTGACTGCGAAGTGAGTGGGCTTCCGTTGCGATTAAACAAATATTGAGGATCGTGTACATCTGTAGACACGTCGCCGGTCTCGGACCAAATCATATGGAAGTGTAACCATAAGCACCAATAATAGATGTTTGTAAATCAACAATTGTGCCGTTCTTTTTGCACCGTCCTCTATCTGGGAAGCAGCAAGTTTCTTAAAATTTCCCATGTGAATCTTTTCGTGAACACCGGAGACCATGAGGTCGACTGGATGATGGAATTCGACCACAAAATTTCCAAGCTGTTGACGTGGTTTCAAAGTCCGTGTGATAGAGCACATGCTACGTGGATATGTACAGTTCTTGAGGCTAGTTCGAACCCAGTGGGATCCGTGGCATTCAGCTTGTCTACCGTATCATTTATCAGTGTGCTAATTAGAGCGTAGCTAGTATAGCTGGATGTTATAAAGGTGTGCGCGATTAGGGTTTCTCTTCTCTTAGGTGACAATCAGAGTCTTGTCATATGCAGCATGTGACGTTCTGAAGCACGTTCGGATGAGCATTGTCAGGTTGTCCATAGGTGGACGAAATTCCTAAAGACATCAAAGTTTTGGACGTGTGTGGTATTAAGTATCGTATCGGTATTGAGTATCGTTACCACTGAGCAGCCCATTTCTCGTTCGCGACGGGATACTTTGATCAGAATTACTTCGCTAGAAAATTTGTGAATGTCCGAAGTTCGGAATGTTCAGCTGTTTGACTTGCGTATCAGACAGTTTAGATGACAGTCACACAGTATGTACCAGTGACTTATTATGGAGTAGTCGAGGCCGCAGCCATTCTGTGTTTTATCTGTTCTTCTGCTTGTTTTTATCATTGTTTACTGCGCCATTCTTTCATTTTAGAGTGCACTAAGATGGCAAGAAAAAAACTTGTTGAATGTTTTTCTCAATAAGCCGAAAGACACGCCAGTACCTGTTGAACAAGGGATTTGGGTAGAGGGTGGTGGAAGGACATAACTTGGGTAAACTGATAATATTATTTATTGCCTTCCCCACACTGTGCACCGGTTGTTGTTCAGTTATCAACGTTCGTTATCGATGTTCTCTTACTCAGATACGTACTTGTTCACATTATTGAATGTTTGGAGCAGTGAGTTCCCTTCGTAACTTTGAACATAGAGGTAAGAAGACGGACAGTAGTAAATACGTTCGCATCGCCTTTTCAGTGTCAATCAACAACTGGGACAACCACAGTTGTTTTAGGGCGAAGCTGGTCGACATTGCCCGTGAGTTTACTATGGTACCATCTAAATATAAATGTGCCCTCACAACTCGTCACCTTGGAACCATCAAGAATCTGAAGGCTAAGAACTTTGTCCCGACAAAACCAAATCAATCTTCCGGTGTCGTAGTTACGGACAAAGAGGAGTTTACTCGGAGAATGCTGTCCAAACTGGACCATGGGAACACGTTCCAACGTATCGATAAAGTTGGGAGGTGATTTATATGGAACGCCGCATAAGTCGACACCTCGATTTGTTGCTGATGTGTTGACTACTTGATGAAGACACTTTTAACTCTCCAGAATTCAGCGATTTGTCAACTCTGCGACTGTATGACTTATCCGAAATACGCAAATTCGAAGCGCTACCGCGACCGACTTTGTTTGTGAGCATTGGTCCTAACACAGACTGGCTCAACGGTCGGCATAGGCCCTGACGCCATCAAAACGAACGTTTGTTAAATAATCCCAAAACTCGTACGGTCTGAATAAAAACCCCTCCAAAGTTTACTAAGGAGAAATTCGTGTGTTCAGCAGAGGTTCACTTGCCGTTTATGAATGTTCCATTGTACGGGACGATAGAGTTTATTTACGACCTGGTTGAGACTGAAGACCCTGATGCAAAGCTCTCTATAGCTCTACTAAAACTTTCTCTGTTACGGGTTACTGAGAACATTCGTCTTGATTTTCACAATGAGTCTCACCGGTAAATAGCTATAGTCACCATGAGGAGTCCGTTGGGACTTGAGTTTGCTGATTTTTACCATGCTGGTGGTAGAAAGGCGACTTGCTAAAAGAGTTTCAGCGTAAATACTGCGATGATGTAAATTTGGCGATCACCTCTGAACTAGCAAACAACGGGTAATCACCATTTTTAGAATTTTTTATCAACCGTAGGGATCTGTCTATGGAAAACCAACTAAGACTGACCAGTACATTTATTTTTCAAGCTTTATAGCAACAAGGAATAAATGAGCATTAGTCGGAACATCGTTTACGTGCTCTAGACTTTTGTATTTCATTGCTTAGCCAACGAACTTCAATTACTTATAATTACGTTACAGTGTAATGGATATCCGTTGTGAATATTCGGTAGACACAACCAACAACAGATAGCAGTAGACGACGTTTCTACGGTTGACAAATTTACACTGGACCACCATTTAATGGTGATATTTATCTGTTTCGAGCTGCAAAACGCTTCGTCGCATCAATTAAGTGAGTCCACTGTGCAACTGAAATGGTAGTCCCCGATGAAACTGGTTACGTTCAATCAGGGAAGAGCAGTCTATCGGCACCAAGTCGAACTGCATCTGTCAGTTTGTGTATACCTACGACAAAGTTATATCGACGGAACTGACAGTTGCTTGGGCTCATGAATCAGAGAACGTTTGCTAAAATGAGTTCAAAGTGTGACTGTGCGATGTAATTTTTTCGTCTCGGAATCGCGCAGACCTTCACCTTCGTCTTTCGTGAGATTGTTATTGTGCCACAGGTCATCCGATGAGTTTTGAATCGACATTCCTAATTAGAAGGTGTCACACTAGTCCGCGTTCGCTGTACTCCGATGGGGCGACCGCGATTAACCATCTCACAGTAGTATTGTATGTATGAAAACAATTACGTCTGGGCCTTATACTTCCATGGTCCTGCTAGCTTAGCACTGTCCTCTGTCCCATTTTCTGTTTTATTTATTCAGCTTATCCCGTTAGTCTTGTGTATATCCTTGGTTATTCTCGTTTGGCACTGATAGGACAATACTACGTTCTAGCACCTACCACTCTGTTTATTCTTACTGATATTTTCAAATCTTTTATGGATCGAGAATTTGGAAAAGTATTTGGCCGTCCACTTAAACAGAGGCCGATCTTTCCTACGACTGTGGACGCCACTACAGCTGCAGGTGATCTGATAGATAAGGTCTATGGCGGAATATTTCGTCAAATCAACTCAAGTTTTTGTAAAACGTACTATCCGGATACAATGTATTAAACATTTGAACGGTAGGGTATGTGTGAATCATGGCATACTGAAGCTTATGGCGCAACCCATTGGTTAGACGATCCCCCTGAAGTAGCAGTCCTGGAAAAATGACTCCTCAGGCATTGAATGCACTGAAGGTATTGACTTGCTGTTAATGTTTATAAAATTTTGAGAATCCCTGTCCTTTAATGGTACTTTGATTTATAACTTTTCCTCTCGTCCTAGTGACGTTTTTGAACAGATCACTTCAGCCCTACTAGTCAGGGTTTTGTTATGGCTATGTTCATGAGTTTTGGGTGCATAGCTTTAAAACTTGAGATATTGACAGTTGTAACTGGCTCTGCAGCGATCAGACCGACGCACTATAGCGCTCTGGTGTCCCCTGTACAAAATATATAAGACTGTCAAGCTGGCAGACTCAGTTCTGTAGGCAACGTTTAAAACGGAATGCATAGGATTTATGTAATCGTGAAGTTTAGAGGAGTGCTAATCGCTCGTAAAAATCAAGCTGTCACCAACTGGGTTGCGACAACGTTAACAAACCGAAGATTTAGTAGTATGAAAATGATCTTCGTCTTTCTTTTCTCGTTTGCCAGCTGTAAAATGAATAAGTGAATAACTAATTTAGATTGTTAACCCTTCAATCATTCGTGTTACGGTTTTGAACGGCTCTACAATAGCCATGCGCTAACGCATGCTCCAGTACATTGCATGACAGCCTATTTCATGTGACACACCATCATTCTCGAGAGCAATAGGTGGTATGTTGAAATCGATGCTACCATTTAGCCTTACGAAACAGCTGTTATTTAAAGATGAAAGAGAGAGTCAGCAGAACTCAACTCGGAAAATTTCGACTTCTGAAATTAAACAGACAATCGAGTTGCGAATGACGGTGGTTGCCGTACGTCACTAACTGCCACTGCTAACTCACTGGAACTCTGTTGTTGTCTCCATCCACGGTGGGAATCGACTGTCATCCACAACGGATAGCCTACTGATGGCCACCTGTGGTTTGTCACTACAAGTCATCATATCTACCCGTGTAATTGCGGTGTTGGACGTGACAATCGATTGACTGGTACTCTTTGTTCATGACACAACTATCGAAGATCATATATCCCAAAGTCCTAAGCAAGTAAATTTTTCTGGCTTTTGTTGCGAAACCTCCGTTTCTCACCCTCCTAGTCACCTGAAACATTTTGAAGTAAGTAATTTAACTTACTGACCAATTCAGATTCGCGTTAGATGCCTGGCTGGTGTTTGTTCAACGTATATCGTTTATAATAGTATGCTCTTCCGAAGGTAGTAATGACTTTCTGACATTGTGATCTTTCTTATTTCCGGTATTTTCCACAGTGGGACGCCCAGCATGTTGTGAAGGTTGAACCGCGTGTTTTGGCAGGTGGCATGCAAGAATTTCTTCTACGATATGCACCTCTGACAACGAATCCGGAGGTTCGGGTTCTCAGGACCAACATGGCCACGGACGATCGCTCGAGTCTTCCTGAAGGTCAGCTTATTGAACAGTTGCATTTGCTCAGAAATAGAACTTTTACGCCCTTGCGTTCGTGCATAGGTCCACGTTGCTTGACCGGTTTTGTTTTTTATCGATAGTCCCTCCAGTTGCAGTTCATCTGTTGTTGCTTGTCTGCACCAGGTCATCCCTGAAAGTTAACTGTAAACCCAACTGGAACCAGAACCGAGTTGTAGTGTGCTCAAAACTGAATTGGAACATTGTTGTTTACCTTAATCGAATGTTACTTGTTCACACTCCAACTTTTCCTCTCTGTCTTGTCGGCCGGACGGTGTCCAATAACTATTCTTGTTCCAATCAATCACCTAACAACTCCTTTAGTAGATGACTTGCGATTCTGTACTCTTTCTCTAAAACCCCATACCGTTTCTTGTTAGTACAAATTCCACCCCCCCGCCTAACTTCTTCCCAAGTTGAAATCTCCAGGCCGGATTTTTTCCAAATGACACCCTTTCCTTGCAGCAAAACTTCATCACATTTGACACCAAATGTTAGATTCTATTTTCACATCTGTAGCTAGCGCTAGGTGCCTTTTTGTCTTCATTCATCGGATAGGTTTAAAGCAACCTGTCCCTGTGATGTTTGTTCCCGGGCTATTACGGCATATATTATACGCCCAGAGTCAACGTTTCATACGTTGTAATTACGCACATAGTTGTAGCTGGGTTATCGAGAACGTACACTGCAGGAGATAATTAAGCTCGGAACAGGTTCATCTGCGTGAGTGGGCTAGTGTTATCTATTCTTTCTGTTGAATCAGCCAGAGTCCCCGTAGTAGTCAGAGCTCCAACATAAACTGCTTCCGAAGACACATCGAGAGGCTGGTCTACTTAACTGACTGAGCACCCGAATAGATGCACTTATGCTTCTGTTTGCAGCATGTGTTTCAGTAACAGCTCATGTTCCGGCGACGTCCTGAACTCGGAACATACACACTGCAACAGTACGTTGTCACCCAGTGCTTCAGGTTCTCGACGGACGCAGTCAACACTTCCTCATACATCAACGCGCATGCCTTGGTTGTGCGGATGGGTGTAGATTCTCTTCAGTAAATATGGGCACTTATCGAAACACCGTTCCTTGCTATCTGACAAATAGAGACACTGAGGTTTGAATACTTTCTGGATACTTAAGTTTTGACCGAAGCAGTCGCGATTGTTCAAGCTTAAATCTGTGTGTGATTAATCAAGCTTTGACGCTACTTGGCTGTTGCGAGCTCTTCGCAATACTGAGCAAGTCATTGGTCTTTATAGTGACGTTTATCCGTGTGTTCTGCCTCCACTCGTGTTAACCAGTCATTTAACTTGGACTTCGATCCTATACCCTGCTCAGTAAGGTCAGAGCAGCCATTCGGACTTTCAGTCGTTTTTGTCTATATGCTTACATGTGGGTCTCTAGAGGTCGACTAGTTCTTTATTCGGTTAATTGCTTCCAATTTGTGGAAACTTTGTAACTGTCGATATGTGAGTAGACCACTGTTTCTAGTTTGTCCTGAGGACTGAGTGTGACATTTCTTCCGAATGGCTTCACTTAGGAGGTGCTTCAGTTATCTTGCAATACATGTGCTATCACGTGCACATGCGTGTTTGTGTTACATTAGCTGTTCATCCCAGGTAAGCGTTGCACGCTTCGCATACCCATCATGCAGAGACTTCGGAATTGTGATTCACACGCCTTATTTGGCGTCTGAGCTTTCGCTCCCTTCTCGTTTGATTAAACGGTGTGGGGCCGGATCTTATAAACAGTCCGCCAACCAAAGTGAAAAATATCCTGGTATGTACCGATTGTAGTTGTCAGGTCCGGTGTTCGTCTGGGACCCGACCAATGCTTGACCTACGTATGAGTTACAAAGGATCACAGCACCTTACTGGTGTATGGACTGTCGAAAGCACTGTGACCAGTTTGCGTCTCTCCAGTCGCTCGTCCTAGGCTGACGCTCAATTTTAGTAGGCTGGTGAAAATCGCGTATGAGCGTGTTTCATGAGTGAGCTCTTCCCACCTGCGTTTATTTCCTATCCAATCAATTTAGGTCGATTTAGGTTATTTTTATGGATCTTTGGTCTCACTATATCACTCAAAGTTCAGAATCATTTGTGTGGTATTTGACAGTCAACTCGTTAGGAATGCAAATCGGCCGTATCAACGGCTACACATTTTATATTTTCCGATGTAATTGTTGCTTCTGATCAAACGATTTCATCAGTTGGTGTTTGGCAGTTCAAGCTTGTCCGGTGACGCAGCTACAAACCATATACCTTCGGACTTTTGCGCCCTACTCTTCGTATCTGTTTCTGTCTAGGTTTGGACGCTATAACGGTGTCCAGGTCATATATGATTTTGTGTGTCACCGAATGTCAAGCGCTTTGTGGTGTAAGAGCTTAAAGCTTAACTGGACAGCTTCTGCCCGATTCTCAGGGAATTATTTACTAAATGGCTACAGGCCAGAACAAGTACAGTATACCTGTCTTACATTCATTAAGGTCAGAGGAAATAATCGCCTACAGCTAGCACGTTGTGTCATGAACTAACGTCTGACCGTAAACTGTAGGAACCTGCTGACAGCTGTTGGAAGCTAGATCCATTGCGTTCGGTTGTAAGGTATCCTTACCAAATCTTGTACGAATGAAGTCAGTCAGTTTTTGGGCGTCGTATCTAACGTGGATTCCAGTTACAACACTCCTGAAGAAGGTCACCCGAGGTGGTTGAAACGTTGAGTGCCAAAACTTGCTCGTAACATTGTTCTCGATCAATACATTGTACTCAGTCGTACGTTTAGGCGATGGAACTGGACGACTCTTGACCATGTGAAAAGATGCAATAGAGACACGTTAGTGGACAAGATGGTGTACAGTCGGGTCGCTGATATGTAGCCTATGTTGTCGCTTTTGTTGAGTCGCTTTCTTTCCCTTGTGCCTGTATGTGTGACAAGTCGTATTCGTCTGGATATGCAGCCAAATGAATGAAGTTTACCGTGTATGAGGACCATACACGTCGCAATGGATCGAATCTGTGATTTTGACAGCTGATGCTTCCAATTCACAGTACCATGTTGCCTTCTGTCAGACTTAACGTCTTATAGCAGTAGAACTCATTGACAAAAAATAGACGCGGTGAAAACCTTGTCCCACTCTTATCATAATGTACTTCGAGGTTGTTACTGCGGCTGGGTACGGCCTCATCCCTTCACTACCGTAAAAAAAAATTATTTGACTGAAGTACATCGTGTTTATATCAAATCAACCAGGTCAAACTTTTGCCAAAATACGTAACGGGATACAATGGTTGGATGCCCACTAACAAAACTATAGCAGGCTTTGACGGCAGATTTCATCAGCTTTGTACGGATGCCTTATCAGAAATTGTCTATCTGATGACATTATTCAATTGAATTCACACCATCCTCATCTCTTCTGCCTTTTTAGTGGACTCTATCGATTATCCTGAGTTGCCTGTGGATGACGTAGGATCAGTCGATGAAGAGGAACTTGAACCGTCCACTCACTCCCAAAAGAAGAACGTACCAGGGCCAAAAGACTCAGACCATTTGCACGATAAACCTTCACATCCGAGCCTAATTGTCTCTGCACCTGACAGTCAAAATTTGGAAGAACGTTTGAGTCGGTTGCGCGTGGTAAAACCTAAACCGAAGACCCACTCAGTTCCCAATCTCGACAACGCACTGCCCAAGGTATTGTTCCACTTTCAGTTATTCTGGAAAACCTGACTATTCCGAATTGATGACTTGAACACAACTTCTCTGTTTCTTGTCTACTGTTATTGCCGACGATATATTGCACGAGCTCGCTGGAACGCTGTGACCCAGTCTGTTGTGATTTTACTGCGTTGTTTTCCCTACTTTGAAGAGCAGCCTAGCCAGTGTCTTCTCTGTAATGCGTCCGGTATTTTATGCTCAGTTGGTGCGACTGTAAGGAACATGCACACACGGTTGGCGGCATCCAAATCGGATTAGCCTGTCACAGTGACCGAAGCCAAAGGACGCCTGCGCTTAGCCATCACTACAATTGGCTTGCGCTGCACCAATTGCAGTTCCACCAACACACCACATTTCCAGTGTAAACCCGAAGGAGTAAGACTGGGAGGTGTGCCAGTGGGGCCTTTGTGTCCAACCTGCCAATGCTGGTTAGCCACTTGATTGGCTAGTGAGGAAAGGAAACCCCTATCTCTCAGAAACTGAAAAGAGAGAGGCTGCAATGACGAGATCTACACTGAGAAGAAAGATTTCTGAAGTGTAATACAAGAAGCATTGCAGTATAGGAGTGCAGGTTAGTGCATCCCACAGAAGATAAGGATGAAAAGCAAAGTTCTCATTGGACTATGAAAAGCCAGGCAGATCATTCATCATACAATACACCGAAAAAGCCGAAGNACTTCACTTGTCCGTGCAGTAACTGCTTCGGGATACGGTCATGGCCCCCACACACACTCACACACACTGTTCGAGCATCGTGCTCCAGTAACCATACTCACGTAAATGCGATATGAACGCTTCACTCGTGGTCTACCAGTACCCTGGGTTGCCTAATCAGGCACGTTGTAAGGTGACGGCTTGACAGTGCGTCTGCACCTAGTTGACGGGTGAGGTACGTACACGAGTGAGGGCTTTATACCCGCGTTCTCGATTTTAAAGAAGTGGTTACAGTTGAAGTGTATGTTTGCGAGAGCCTGGCCTAATGCTGAAGCAATATCCATACATCCTGACTGTGAGCACACTGCCCATGAATCGATAGCATCTTTAGCGCGTGCGGTACTGAATGGTTGGTTTAACGAAACTAGTTTGGTTAACCACCCACAAAGTACCGGTCTGGAGATAACCGCGGACAGTGTGACAGCTTTCGAGGTTGTGCGAAGCATCGGAAAATTATCATAGCACTGTAAAACCTCAAAAACTTCAGCGTATGAAATGTAAGAATATAAGTTCGGAATTTTCAGTCATGTACAGCTCCGGCCACTTGTTCATGATATCCATATTTCCGTTACCAATTTTATATTTAGAATCTGGTTTTTAGGAGTCGTTGGTAATGACGATTTCAACGAAATCTTACAGAAGCTCCATTATTCGGTCTTCAAGACTTCTGATGGATCTGGTGTTTGTCTAACTTAGTTTGACTTCTTCCTCATGGTTCGGATGCTGTTTATAGCATTGGGATGTGTATTCCCGAATTGACCTAGAGAACTTGGGTGTAATTCTGGGTCATTCCTCTTATCCTATATATTTGTCGCTGTTCTGTTGATTTTGAAAGCGATGGATTTGTATGCATCAAGGAGACATCACTCTGCACTCCGCGTCGTTCAAGTCGCTAACATGTGTTATGAACCCAGCATGTCTCACTTGAATTTTGGTACTTCCAATTTCCTGACGGTTTATGCGGATTTTCCAAACCACTTAACAAAACTTTGGTATGATGACTTAGTCATCTGAAAGATTAGGAGACTTGGTAGCTCAAGTTTGCTGGTTTTGATTAGACAGTAACATCTGAGTATGATGTTGGTCGACCTACGTTGACCAACTTTTCAAAGTTTGGTAAATAAGTCAGTCTCAGTGATCTTACTTCGGTCTTTTACATTAATTTATTTCCTTATTATTCTCATTCAATTTGTAACCCATTTATGTGACTTGCCAAAACTATCTTCTTTTTCTCCTTGTCTGTCTAGTTAACAGTCTGTCTGGGTTTTTCTGCATCATTTTTACTTCCTGCCCTCATTACAATCTTTCCCTTGTTTCATTCTCTTGTGGTAAAATTCATCAAAAACGGAATCTGACTGCTTTAAACACAATAGTATTGTTGTTGTCAGGCCGTCATCCTGTAGATTCAC
Organism: Paragonimus westermani; assembly: GCA_008508345.1. Taxonomy (NCBI): domain Eukaryota; kingdom Metazoa; phylum Platyhelminthes; class Trematoda; order Plagiorchiida; family Troglotrematidae; genus Paragonimus; species Paragonimus westermani. The sequence goes on from QNGE01004644.1 coordinate 18,313, forward strand.
GCTTTCTGACGTAATTTCTAAATAGAATTGCTTTTTTTACTATACAACCCACCAGAACAGTGGACATAACCGGCGTACGTTATTAGCAATACTTACAATAAGTCTTTTCAATTACAACGTTATATCCACAAATATACTTTTCGGCTTCCTCATGGCAGTTTGTCAAGAAGTCGAGCGGCAGCGGTTTATCTGAGGCACTCTATTTTTAAGGTCACGTACAATCTTGTGGTGCTGTATGGTGGTGCTAACGTTTGTAGATAACTTGTTTATCAAAATACACGCACACTAATCTCTCTCTAATGGAGATCTACTGTCCTGTTCGTGGTGCCCCATTGGGTTGAGGTTATTTTGATACGGTCAAATGAAGTGGCCACATTTTCTGTCTTTCAGCTAACATTTGGCCTGTGCCAGTGAACGGCGGCGCACTAATGGTGTATAGTCTATTGGAGATCTCTGAAGCCTGACTGTCTCTTCATTGCTGCTCGTTCTAGGCTTAAAACAGGCCTAATTCAAACGTGCTAGTGGGCATTGGAGCGTTTATGTGATCACGCTGTACCGACCACGTCTACTTAAGCGCGTTTCCTCACACCATACTTTCAGTGGTTGTTCCAATTTTCTTCTCCCGCAGCAACGCCGTTAACTTAGGGTGAATATATCGAACTTCAAACGAAGAAGGTAAATTGCTTATCCCTTTGAACGACCGGTTTGCATTATCACCTAATTGGTGACAGTTGAGTAAGTTCTCTCCAGACGACGTACGAGGTATGTCGTAGATTTTAACGTACGGTTTCAGAACGATAAGTTAAGAGCATAACGCATGTTGACCTAACTCGAAAACGCCGTTGTACCAGTTGTGTGTTCAGATCCACAAATGTATGCACGTAAGATCATCCAACAAATACCCATCAATCGGCGATCAATTTAGAAGATATTTTTTCGTCTGGGATTCCACAACTCAGATCCTAATGTTCTCGTATGGTTTGGGATTCACAGTGTTACGCTCGTGGTACCATACTTTCCTAAAGAAACATTAAATGACGTCACCTATTTTGAACTCTTTTCAGGTTCCCCTATCAGCGTTTGTAGATAATGTGCACCCGAACGACGAGGCATCAGGTTTAAATCTGGGACGAACAGACACAATCTAGTAGACTGTATATTGGTGGGATGCTGCTCACACACACAACCCGATACTTACTGGTACAAAAACAAACGCTGGTTGCGGCTACCTCGTTTCATGGTGGTCTTATGAGGACTGTTTGAACATGCCCACATATTATTCGAATAAACGTACAAGTTTCCCAAACATTGGGTGTGCCTGGTGCAATACTACCACGACTGTTAGGCTAGCCTAATTCGACGGTTGCATTATCACGGCCAGTTCCACAAGTAATCGCAGATCCATCCCGCTGAACCGTTTAGGAGCCAGGGTAACGGTTCAACCATTTGTAAAATGAAGCACGCTAACTTGTACCAACCAAAGCAATGCTAACACACACCTTCCTTTACCCAGATTGTTGTCAGATCGAGATGCTGGTCTTGTTAACCAGGTAAAACGATAACAAGATAAATGGAAGACAGCTCGATCACAGGTTACCATCTTTTCTTCAGAGTGACCCAATAATTACCATGGTGTCTCACTGCGTATACTCCTTATTTGAGAAACTTGTGTGTGCGTGTCCGCATCATGTGTATGTGTTCTCGGGTATCCGATTTCTGTGCGTCCTACATAGCAAGCTGACATATCCAGCTGTCAGTTTCTGTCCAAATCATTTGAGGCTGATGTTCATTCGCCTGGTGAATTTTCCGAACTACGACCGTTTATTAGCTAATTTCTATCAAGCTTGATTGTACTCATTTTACTTTCGCCTTATTCATGCTTTAGCCAATAAAACACGTTCTGTTTCATTCTTTCCAGGTTGATCGTCATCTGAAACCGAGCTGTCCCACGCCGTCATATTCCTTTAAAAATAGTCAACACCCACGCACCGACCAATCCGCGTATGTTCAACCATTTTTGCTTACCAATCTTTTGATCGGTATTGTGTTTAGTACCGTATTTCGCATCCGTGTTCGTTCTGTTGCTTCCGTCTTAGCAAATGCATATTGTTTTTTGAAAGGTTCTCCACTTCTTACACGCTTACTTAGTTCGTCTGCAACTCGTCCTTTAAGTGTTATCCATTAACACTGGTTACATTCACAACAACGGATCCTTGCTGTGGTTACGGAGTCATGTGGTACGTTTGAGATCATGTCCCAAATTATGCACAACTGGTCCAATGTGTTTGCAGAGCAAATATGTCATTGTTGTACTACTGTAACTACCTACATTATGCTCATGTAACACAACGCTGTAAAGCTGATGAGTCTTGTTTGCTCTTCAGTTTTTGTGCAGTAATTCTTAAACTTTCTCACATCTTGAAAGCTTGTTTTTTTGTGTGGTGGTTACACGACACTTCGTTATTAGCACCAACCACTGGTGTACCTTTTTTGGTAAGCGGGCTGCTTCGCGCCATCAGACATTTAAAGATCACTTTCTAAAAGTGTTCAAAGTCACTACTGTGCGACTGTCAACAAACGTTTGGTTCAGTTGCTCAGGTTTTACATCATCTGTGACGTTTTGAATTTGTTCAAAGATAATAAAGTTTAGATTTATGATAGTTGATATCCCCTACTATTTATTGTAACGCGCGACCAAAACTAGTTAGCGCGCACGGAGCGACCGCTACGACAAAATAATCAGCAATTCAAGTTGACAGAAGAATGTGACCACGCTTTTAAATCACTACACGAAGCTCTGTGCACAGCGCCAGTGCTAGCTTTTCCGGACCTGTCGCTGAAGGCCGGGGAGTTTGTTTCGGATACCGATGCACAACAACAACAACAACAACAAAAACAGCCATGAGCCTGACCAAAAGGTACTGTGGCTCGGGCCGCCGCTCACCTCAACAGTGACGTGGAATATCCTAAAAGGAAAGAGTACTACGAAGGACAAAAAAGATTGAAG
>QNGE01004644.1:29257-39736 GCA_008508345.1 Paragonimus westermani
CCCTAACCTGAGCTGAAGTATGGGAATAGAGTGCCGACAGTATGTTCACGTACTTAGTCGGCACACCTCTGCGTTTGAGCGACTCTAAAAGTGTAGATCGATCCACTGAATCGAACGCACCTTTATAGTCGAGAAATACAACAACTGTTGGCCGGCGGTATACATGACGCTGGTCCACTGCACTCACTTGATTCACACGTTTGTTGATACAGTTTGTGGTAACTTGGTTGCACCCTTCTATTTCGTACTGGTGTGTTACTGGTAGCTCTTCAGCATTAAGCAGTTTTGCTCTGACTCGTCTTTTGTTATCTTCTACCTATCTTATTGTCACACTTGACCACTTCTACCCTGAGCTGGACTGAGTCGGCGACTTTCAATTTTTACTGGGGATAACATTATACAAATGTCAACTATTCGCCTTCTGTGATGCAATAACTAATCGATAGTGTCCTGCCAAAAACTCTGAATTGTCCCACTCTTGATGACGTGAAACCTCTTTCAGGAAACAGAATCGTAAAGTTAGACTTCGTTGACGATATTATTGTGCTCACTGTCAACACAAATCATCCAAGCTTCGTTGGATCACTTGGCGATTGAAGTATCTCGGCGTTGTACCTGTTTTATGCCGTTTAAATGGTCACTGTTCTTTCAAAACTATTTGAGCTAATGCTCGTCATCATCGTAAGTAGTGGTAGTTCTTATATAATCGAAAGTTTTGTTTACTATGGACATTGTATCGCAGCTGACAGTAGTTTTTGCATTTGGTCACCTCGTGTACTTCTCATCTGTCGCTTACGGTGCGGTAATGGTGATTCGGATGTCTTATACATTTCTACGCAGTATCTCTCATATTGTTCCTTGTTAAGCTCTGTAAGTGAGCAACCCATGACTTGGTGTAAGGGTATGAAGAAATTGGTGGTTTCTCCTCTGTCGACTCTGTTGGATTTCCAAGAGGTACTGGGTGTCACTGACTAGAGATGTTGAAGTGTTTAGCCACGACCGGAAGTCACTCGCAGGACTGAGATACCTACTGTCATGACCATATCTAGTTGTCACTGTACATATTTTTTAGGAAATTGTTAATAGGAACGCAGTTAAATGACGCGAAAAGTGTCAAAGGGTGTAAGCGTAAAACTGAAAATAGGGTTTCCTTTCTCATGGCCTCGTTGCATTTCTTCTTTCTGATTTCTTCCATTCACTCTTTCATCACCTGTATCGCGTGAGCAGTTAGTCTGCCCTCAAGCTTACACGCTTCGATGGTAACCATAATTTTAATAATTTAGCACATTATGAATTTGATTTAACCGGAAATGAATCGTGCTTTGTGACTTTTCCAGATGAGGGTGTGACACATTTTTGTTACATAACAAGAAAATTGTCTCCCATTGAACTGTAGGGAAAATATCTTCGGATTCCGATGACGTTTGTTTGTTTTGACGGTTTCTTTCCAGCCATAATCCCTCTAGCCTGAGAGGCGATTGTGTGGTGAATTGCCAAACAGTCCAATCAAAAACTACCCATGTGATATCAGTAGCCGGTTTATTCTAAGCGTCTCATGGTGCTCGCTGCACTGTAATCTGTTTCGTCCTTGGTTAATGATCGACGGGACGGTCTTGCAGTATTATGTGGCAGTTAAGCATTAGTGTGAACCACTGATGTATTGCTGTCTATGATGATGATGATGATGCGTCTTCGTGCTGCGGGCCTAAGCTTTCATTCACTAGGACACTTATTCCGTGTACATCGCTTTTCGATAAAGCAAACAGCATAGTCGATGTGTGACTAATTTAGACTCCTTTTGCTTGGACAGATACAAATGGGCGTTGGTAGTCAGTTTTCACTGGCTGTAGTCACAGGGGCTTCTAATGTACCTAAATATTCTTTGATGCTCACTCTCAAATGATCACCCAACTGTGACCGGATAGCAACTGACACACGAATATCGTCTAACTTTGTCGGTGTTACACCTAGTTTTCAACAATAAATTTTCCGACTGCTCACATCCTTTGGCCTATTTCTATCGGATACTTAACGAAAACAAAGACATGGCCGCACAGTTTAGTGTACCAGTTTCAAAGGTACGCATTTTGCTTCGTACAGATTATTAGTCTTTGTGGTTCTAATTATTCTTAATATTATCATGATTGCCATCTTTACCATTAGTTGCACGAGAGTATGCTAACTCGGCTCCGTTGGTTATTCACAATTTGCTACGAACTGTCTGCCCACTGCTTCTTCCTATGTTAAAACAGTCTTTCCTCATTAATTTCAAGCTAGTAGCCACCGTTTTAGCCCAAAATGTTCATTTCTACTCCATGGTTTCTTTAAACAATCTCTCATCATTCTTGACCTGTAAGTATCCAGTTAGCGAAGATTCAGCTTATCCTCTTCTCGGAAGTGCACACATTGGTGGCCACTACGGGGGCTGTACTGTCCAGTCGACTGTTTTGATCACTGTACAGTTTCACGGTGGCCTGTCGGACGTCAGAGTATGTTGCTACCTTTATGTCTACGTTCTACAAAGTTATGACATTGTGAGGTTCTCTGTGTGCCTGTTTCAAACATTCAGCCCTTGGCACAAAACAAACCTAATTGGCGTGTGGTCTCGTTCTCTGCTAGTCTGTTGGATAGCCACTGCTAGGCAACATTTTCAGAAACACCTGAGAGCTATGGATTTATTCACTATCAGAAAAGGCTGATGTATGAAGAGAAATCACGTAGGTCAACTGCAGTCAATTTCCTTCGATTTCGTTTGAGGCGTTTGCAAGAGAAGCTTACATTAGATTTACGTTCTAATATCCACAGATAGTTTTTTTGTAATATATTCTTACTTCTTTTCGGGTCTACTGGAGAAATTGTCAGTAACGCGTTAATCACTTGTCGCATTAAACAGAGCGATCACACGTTAGTCTGGACCGGACCAAGTTGCGTTCCACTTGTGTTGTCAGTGAATTAAGGGGCATTAAGCAAACCACATGATCTCTGTTTGGATCACATACATAGGCTAAAACCTACCATACCGTCTTAGACGGAATGTAATGTAGATGTAGTATGTGGAGCGTCTGTTAAAGTCACTTATTTGAAAGTGCACACGGACGACTCGATAAAAACTTGTCAAATGAATCTGTGGAACAGTGTAAACTCGGCTCAGTGGCGCACGTAGCGTTACGATCGAGCTAAAATAGTTATCTAAAAATATTGCTTGAAAGGAGAAATAGTGAAGGGACGCAGATTGACCACGCATTTTCTTGGAGTGCATGCGGACGGTGATCATAAATATCTCCATGATGTGGGCCTTATTTGGCAGTCGTTAAGGTCGTACGCGATATTCGCTATTATTGCGAATGGAACTACTTTTCATTTGATAGGTGTTGCACCTCTGCCATCCTCACACTGATAAGGTACCACTCTGTTATACGTCGGAAGCTTTAAACATTTGGTTTGATGCCTCCTCGGACGTAGAAGTACCAGTGCAGACGGTAAGTTTTATTGTCACTGTCGACACTGTGTATTACTCTGCATCTCTGACAAATATATCTTTCCTCTAAACTGTTCACATTATTCAACTTCCACATTGCACACGTTGTCATCCCTATCTGATCATGTAACACTGGGAGGATATAACATGCGAATAAGTCAGCTCATTTGTGTTTAAGTCTTTTTGTACGTATTTTGCACTTGTTACCTCTGAACAACCATCTTTTATAGTTTTAAAACCACGCCTATTGCTTTTGTATTACAAAACCGTCCATTTATTTTCAGTTCCCACTCGACTGTCAATAATCAGGATGTCATACTCGGCTCGAAAGAAGTCGTTATCCCCTCTCCGACATCTGACGAAGTAAGTGCCTCGTGAACTGCTGCCAATCGCATTCCTACGTTTCCATCTGTGAAGTCTTCAGTGCTACTGTTAACACTGTTTAATCGGTATCTTTTATGTTGTTATACGGATATGAACGGTCACGACAGTTCTCTGTGAAAATTTTGCATTATGCATCCCGGATGTTTCAAACTATTACAACGCTCATAACAACTCCATGTCTAGCTTGGTATGCTCCGTGCGCATGACATATTCTGAGGGCATCCCCTCCTCGGTACCCTTGTTGATGGGACTCGATATGTACGCGACATCACGATTGTGATTCCTGAAGATCACTTCATCGTATATCCTTCGTCACTTTGCTATGTCTAGTCCGCTTCCGATTGGACAGTAGCAGCAGCCGTCTATGACTTTCCAGGCTATTATAACACTCCAGACTGATCCCATCGGTGCTCCGACGATTACTGAAATTTTAGAATGGTTGTGGCCATTGCGGGTTCACCCTTCTGCCAACTTCTTGTATAACATCCTGCTCTGCTGACACGGTGACCGAAGACTGTGTTGTTCACACTTGGTTGTTAAAGTCAAAAGAGTTGCCGGAGTTCAAAGCCCGGCCGTGGCAGGGATATGCACCACTGACTGGTGTTAATGATAGCGAAACTCAAGGCTAGTGCTTCTCGAAAGGGCTGGCTGAAAAGTCTATCTGAGTGTGAAGGCTGCGATCATAGGTGAGTGATGTTTAACTTGAAAGTCAAAAGCACTGGACAATAAAGCGTCGACTACTTTTTTACTGCATACTTTGTCTGACTATTGTACTGCCGATTATTGTGAAACATTTCGGCGCGTGCACTGACAGTAAAGTAACGAAGGGCCATTTTGTCATATGCAGTGGTATGTGCCGGTATACTTAACCGTAGATAATTTTTAGCGGTACTGAATGGACGCATTCACTAGCTATGCGGTCTTGGTATATATCGGTTGCTTAGACCGGACATATTTTGGTTCATGACGGCTTTGTGGACTATCAGTTGAACTGTTGTGGGTTGCAGCCTGCATTATGACGACCTCTTCAATCGTAAACAGTGACCATACGTGGTTATCAAACACATCGTGAAACCTGTAAAACAATCCGAGTGTGGACAGTGGGCCACACAGCATGATGTGGTTTGATGATCGTGTTCTTCTCAAAACATCATTTTCGTGGTTAGGTTGATTTCGATCTTGACCGCGTCCCGTTGTTCTCACAGAGATGGCAAAGACGGATGACAAGCGAGCATGCTGACAAGCCGGTTGTCTAGGTGTAACTTCCCGTTAGGACTTTCTGTAACAACGGATCTTAGCATGGATTTGACACGTTACACTAAGCACCTACCGACCGGTTTACACTTTTTACGTCCAGTTATAGATACGAATATATATATATATATATATATATATATATAAAACAATGTCTGGCATGGTTTATCACAAATACACACACACACACACACTCATCTCCTCTTCCATCGTAGTCGGTGGACCGTAGACGAGCCCGTTTAATAACTACTGTCGTCTTTTTGTTTCTAGTGATTGACCGTGTTTTCATTCTGATGTGATCAACAGCTCAAACGTAATCGTGACTCCTGTTTCCGTTTACTCTGTTAGAAGGATATTTCGGTTCATACCATGCTTCACATCATATCTGTCTCAGTTACCATCAATTTGTATTTGCCCTGTTGGTCACAATGTGGTTTCGACTCAGAGATGTAGCGTGGCCCATATCATTACCAGTTACGTGTGCGCATTCATTTCTTGCAAGTGCTCGAAATCCATTCCAGTTCATTCACCCCTCTGTTCTGCATCTACGTACATTAGAACTTACCACCAACTGCGGAAACCGTGGTATCCTCTTCTTCGGGCACTGTTCTCCCATCATCCACCTTCCTGGCGAATGCAACATCTTCCCCGCTCTTCACCTCTTTGTCCACTGTGGATAAACGCTCATCCGGTTAGCTCTCGGTATTTTGTGTTTTGTGGTTACCATATGTGTAGTCAGAGTGCTCAGTGCTGCGGTGCGTTTCAGTGTAGTATTAACAACAAGCAGTCCAGTATTTGGTGTTTTGTTGTTCGATGGTCATTTTCGATATATGATTGTGACAGCTTTCTCGATCATGAAAACGGTTGTACAATCTGACTTTTGAAACTTTTGTTTCGTTCACATTGAGGCACCGTAGATTTGCATCCACAATTTCCTTCATGTCAACCACGGCCTTGCGGATTACGTAACTTGGGTAACACCTGCTACATGAATGTAGTCCTGCAGGCGCTGGCCCATACGAGTTTACTAACTACATTCTACTTGCGTGGATTGGATAACGCCTTCATGAACGCGAAGAATCCATTGGGCTACGGTGGAAGACTTTCCGCTCACTTCCAACGTCTCTTCACTGGGATGTGGTCGAACCTGGATTGTTTTGACGAGCTGCTCCAGTTTAAGGTAAATTTGTCAAAGTTCGTTTATTTTAATAGTTAGAAACCGCTTGTATGCCTTGGATTTTCTTCTTCTTCACCTTCCGTCGCATTCTTCCTATGTGTTGTTTGTGCGACTGCTGTCGGCATTTTTTTCTTTATAGGACGTCAAAGAACATGTTCAACAACTTGCATGCACCCAATCAAAGTGCTGTAATGATGTATTCACTATAGCGTTAGAAACCACCCACTGTCGTACCCATCAGCTTGCCACATTGCGTTTTGACCAGCGTATTTTTCGTGTTCAGCTGACTGAGGCTATTATAGGTCAATATTTGATTTGAATTTAGGGGAACTGAAGTTCTGACTGCAGGAATGCCATTGGCTTTAATTTTCCAACATGTCCAATCAAGGGGTAGACATCTACATTCGGGTCTAGTCGGGAGGTTAGTCATATCTTAAGAAATCATATCCTGACCTCGTAGCATTCACCTTTCGAACCCATTTGATACACAAGCTACCTGTTTGCCACCTCCAACCCAAATCGTGTTTTGAAGTTGAACACCCAAATAAGTCATTCGAATTCTACTTCGAAAAGAAACACCGGGCCAGAGTGTCGCTTTTATTAGAGATGACCAATAGTGCATATCTTCTTCCCGACCGAAGTTTGCATTCTGGCCCTCGTGTTTGTGACACTGTCATGTTAACCGCAACTCCAGTAACCTCACAGTAATCATGACCGAACAACAGATACCCAATCGCTCATGTGATTAGTAGTTGGCTTACTTGATCGTTCCGACTAGAAAATAAACCACATCTCACTAGTCAATGCAATCGATAATCTGGTGATCAGGAAATCTCCGTTGGGTTGGACGCATTGATTTCATTAAATCGCGTGAGCGTCGTTCGTGTTTATTAGAATTTCGGTGATTTCTGGGTTATTTCAAAGTGAACACCACCCACACTTGATGGCACCTTTTTCATCCAAGTAGGTCATCGGGCTAGCCCAGTTTGTGCAGAAGACAGCGTGGCACGCAACCGATTTGCACCCGTCCCTGTTTGGTAGTGTGGGTCAGGCGGCAGTAGTCATATTAATTTCAGTTTATGTTGGTTGTTAATACACACTCACGATTTGATTTGCTCTGTACATGTCGGATCCTAAACATGTTGCATGCATTGTACGAAGAAGGTTCTCCTTTGTCTGTCGTAAGTACGCCATCAGTGTGAAGTTAATAAGTGCCGTGTTCCAATATGCTTCTCTAATTGACTTTCGGATACCCCTTTTGACATGGCGCTTCGTATTTGGCAAGTTTATTCTATGACCAAGCCAGTAGGCTTTCGGTTAAGTTTGACTTATACGAATTTCATTAACATTGCATTCTCCGTATACACTTCGCTCTTTCACAGCAAGTTGTTGGCAACGCCCGCTCCACGTTCGCCGGCTCCGAACAGCAAGACAGTTTGGAATTCCTTATATTCTTATTGGATGGATTGCACGAGGACATGAATGAAGTGAGTCGCCCACCATCCTACCCGTAGTTCACAGCATTTGTGTTCGCATTAGCGCGTAACACATACCGTAGTCGAAAGGCACCTACACAGTTACGTTACCTCAAAGAGCTTGCGCTGCATACCGGTCACTCCACATTTGGTCTGAACTGAATGGAATATGACTGACTTGAATAAGCAGTTCGAAATTTCGCCCGCTGATCTTTATCCTGCCAAACCACATCTGGCCGTACTTACACACATACACACGTAGATGGCGGTATCGTAATCGTAGGACACCTGTGCACCTATCGGTTAGCACTGTATTATATAGTTCTGTCCAATCGGACGTATGTTTTGTAAACACAAAGGAATAATGCGATGAAACCTGTGAGTACTAACATTTCTGTAAAACCACTCATGAGAACTGGAGATTCTGTGTATCATTTTGCGCTGTTTTTTCTTGGTTAAATACTTTGGTTGCTTTTCACCGCTTTGTGTGAACTGTTGGAGTCCCCCGAAATCTTCTTCGTTTCTTTGTTCATACTAGGGCTCCAGAATTCCAAGCTCCAAGGATGATAGTGATTCCGGTGACGAGCTGATAGACCAGAAACAACTTGCCTCCAGAGCCTGGGATGAGTACATTCGTTGGAATAAATCTGTGATTGTCAGCCTGTTTCAGGTTGGTTAAAACTCCAATTACTTTGGTGCCTTCTATACTTGTACATTCTCTGCTGTTGGCGAACCAGGGCGTCCGTGACGGTGAATTTATTTACAAGCCAGTGACCGGTTTAATTCTCGTTGAGAGTTACTCCTCGCTACCACAGTATTTCTTGTATGAGATTTTAAAGGATTATTCATATACCTTTACAGGTCGTCGGTTACTCTAAAAAGACAGGAAATTCTGTTGTACCGAATATTTTGTTTTATTTTCACCTCTTCCACTAATCTCTAGATGTCTATTGCACCATTGTTCATCTGGTACAATTGGTACTATTGAGAACGAGAGATAACCGTGATCTAATTTAATGGAACATATATTACTGTTAGGCATTTCACATGGATTTTTATGGATAAGTTACATTTAAAGGCGCCATTGCTTTTCAGGCATATAAACAGTAGAACTATGGGGTTCTTAATTGAAGCGTCTTGCTCAGAAAGGTTTTACATAAAGCAACGACTGGGCTGCAGTGGACAAAAATGATTGAGCATGTTTTACTGAACCAGAAAGCAGTCTAACTCCAACCCTAATTGTAGAGCCCACAGCCTGATCTGTTGCGGAACTAACTACATCAGTGAGTATAACCTTGTGTAGTCTGGCCTAGACGGCGATCGAGATGCACAGGCAGTCACACTGCGTCGTGCTCCAACCCCCTCGTGTCGATCAGTCTTTTCAAGGTAACTAACAACTTCGTACACAAAAGCGGATGTTTGTTATACCCCGCCAGGCTATCCTGGCTACTGCGTTCTACCAATGCCCTGCCTAGTTCTTCACCTTTTTTTACCAAGATCAATAATTTTCGTTAACGCAACCAACTGCCGACGGCATGATCGCTAAGTCGATTGAACCATATACTCCGCTACAAGACCGTAGAGACCAACTTCACTCTAAAGAATGTTGACTTCTCTTATGACATCAATCTTACATCGCTTGTTTCGTGTGTGCTGTAGTATATTAGTCCATCACAATTGCCCCACCTTTCTTCTTGAGGAATGTGTCAACTATTTGGTTCTGTCACTTGGTCGTATTTTCCAAGTGCACATCGACCGCGGTAACCTAACTCGCTATAGGTTGAACATCAGTCCTATTTGATCGCAACGTTTCTATTCGAATAACCTTTTCAGCGGTTGTAATATTTTTACGATGACTGACTGATTCCGCGTTTGATTTACCTTAAACATGATTCCATTTGGACACTTCCTTATTTCGTATACACGCAGTGAATAAAACACATTTTTTTAGTCGTTTGGTTTAACATTAACTCTTTGGGATGTTCCTCTTAATGGGGTTCCCCACGCTGACGTTACTCAGGCCAGTGCGTACGAAATCTTCAACTTTTCGGTTATAGATTTTCTTTGGTGAACGAACATTTTCGAATTCTTTTTCTACACGCACGGCATTGTTTCTACTGTATTTCTTTTTCGCTTTTTAGGGCCAGCTTTTGTCTACCGTCCGCTGTTGTACATGCCCCAAGGTCTCCTTCAAATTCGATACATTCATGTGCCTCTCTCTCACAGTACCCGGTGTCGCTTGTGACCTACAGGTATTTTCCTTGGGTTTCAACTAGTGTTTAGAGTTTTGCTTTAACGTTTCACGTATGAATTTTTCGGTTAGTGTGATTCAATCTACTTTGAATGAACTACCCGATATGGTGCATAGTAGGCGTTTTGCCAGTTTTATAGCGCCAATTAGATTTGTACTTCGGTCTACTTTTACTTACAGCTCAGTTGTTTGTTTGCTAGGTGTAATCAGCTTGATGTAGAATGCTTGAATATAAACGTAGCTATTTTTAGTAGTTAGATCCATCCCCGTCCCCCTTTTTTCGGTCTCTTTCTTTATGACAGGTTTTGCTTTCTTATTTACGGTTGTGTGGCAGCGAAACATTAATGTGAACCGCTGATGTATTTTATGATGATGATGATGATGATGATGATGATGATGATGATGATGATGATGATGATGATGATGATGATGATGATGATGATGATGATGATGATGATGA
>QNGE01004644.1:43311-55663 GCA_008508345.1 Paragonimus westermani
GATCGGACCAACGGGCGAGGCAGGGCAGGCGAAATACGACAGACGGCCAGATCGGAGGCGTGGTTTTTCCAACATTCAGAGGAACATCTCGACACGATGTTGGAATACGGTCAAGGCCAACACTGGGTGGATGGCGGACAGCACGAGCAGCCGGACGAGCCATCGCGCAACGAAATCGGACAAACAGACGATGGATGGCAAGTGGAAAACCCTCCGATAGAAGGCACCGGTCACACACGTAAACCGGTTAGAAGTGCACACGACGTGTGAACGGAAACCGGGGGGGTGCTGCGGGTTGGAATTATGACTCATAAACGAGAGAGAGCGCGTTGCATGGGACTAGCGATTTGGACAATAAAGATTGTGCTTTGTTGGACGCCTTCTCGCTACAATATGTTTGGAACATGATCCGCGTCCTTTGCAGGCTGTGGAGTCCAACATTCAGTGGCTTCTTTACCATTTCTATCGGAAGTTTGCACTTGTTGAAGCATGTTGATTTGGATAGTTATCAATGACTTCATTCAAGTGGAACTCTGAATACACTCCTGCTCTTGACTCTGTGTACGGCATGCATGATTGTTGTAAGTTGGAGTGTACCAGTGTAAGGAAGCGACCGTTACTAAAGACCAGGTTCAAAATTGTAAGACTTTTATGTTGATTTTATTGACTTCAGGTCTTGTTCGCTGGTGAAATGATTAAACAGTGATGACGTACATATTAGCGAAATGTCATTGATATGGCGAACAATGATAAACTCACGTTCTCCATTCTTCTAGCGTATATCGCTGATGGGGCTTTTTATCTTCAGTGTTCGAAATCTAGTGGATTACTGTTAGTTTATGTGTACTTGACGGTCTCCCCTAGTGACGAATTAAATGGGAATCACTGTAGTTGGCTTGTTTCTGAGGTCTTTTTTTAAACTTAATCTACTGTGTGGTTTTTAATCTTGATAACTGCGAACTTCTCGAAGCAAATAGGCAACGTGTGTTTATTCTCGCCGGTTGTTTGTCTTTTCAGGACTGTCTCTCACTATTCCAACGTCCCGAAAAAATAGCCGCAAGTTATCAATGCAGACGATGCAAACGTCAGACGGACGCACTGAAACAGTTGACGGTTTCACGTCTGCCTGCTTATCTGGTTTTACATTTGAAGAGGTTCGTATTCTTTTATGCTTTCGTTATGTAATTCTCACGACATTTCGACTTCCGACTTTAGCATGGCGTAATTTGTTGATCAATATTTCGTTTGACATTGAATTACGCTTCTCACAAACAATCACCTATATCCAACCTTTGTTTGCCTGTCGGTTGTGAGTTTGGCAGCCGTTCGGTCGTTGTGGCTCTTTGACAGTCGTTTGGTTTACACTATCATTGTTGTGACCACAAAAGACGCTTGACCTATGAAATTGTTTGTTGCACTAAAAACCTTGCAAGCTATGTGAAAACAGAATGACAAACACGTATACTTATTTGCATAGCTGACATGTATCCTCACACATTGGACAGCAGTGCATCATAATTCGCCTTTGTGACACGTGCCAAGCTGTGCGTACACACGGTTCTAATAGTCACTTTTGGTTTCCTGTCCTTCTGGCGTTGACACCTACCTTTTACTTCCCGAATGTATGCACCATACCACTCACAAACAAAGATGCGTGTTATGTGACACGGCATTTTTACTTTGGCTAAATTTTTGTCTAATCGTGGACACATCAACTATTTCAATTAAACTGTGACAGTAGTTCCGGGTTGCTGTTTACTTTGCGAACCAAGACATGTCATTGACATGTGCCACAAATCCACAGACTGGTTTGCATGTTAAGTTCGTCACCAAAGTTCACACTGTTTATGATTGTTAATAGCGAATTTGACTAGGGTAACGCCGTTGCTGTATCACTCCATACATTGGAGTGTATTGCTAAACTATAGAAACCCTTTATATGAATATGAGTCAGGGTTCCTTAAAATTGTGGCAACTTGGTTCCTGGAATACATTCGTTGATTTTTCTACTCTACACTACATCCGACCGATTATTTTTAACACTTTCGATTTCGGATGCGGGAGTTAAAAATTTCCGATTTCGGAAAAAGCAGTACTGTGTATTATTTCGTCAACCCGTTGTTTTTGTGAGCATGAGCAGCTACTTTGTTCTTGTTCACCGTATATGCGGACTAATCGTGTATATTGACCTATCGTGTGTTTCTACACCAAGGTTATCATAAGCTTGCTACGTTTCCTCAGCCTCAGTGACGTCAACAGACACGGATTCCTTAACCTGTTCATGTTGTTTCTTCTGTGTGTGAATGTATTTTTTATTTGGGGCTATATTTCGTATATGTACGTGATTTTTGATTATTGTGGAGTTGGTTGGACTGTGCTTACAGTGTGTTAGACAGCTCTTATTCAACAGAGTGGTTGCATTAGTATAAATTGTGAAGCTTATTCCGATGTCGATGTTTGCTATCCTAAGACGAAACTAAAAACCTGGTGCTGCATGGCGTGCGCATGAAGCACAGTCTTTCATCGCGGATATTTCAATAAACACACTTACATTGTTGTACGTTCTGTTGCAGCTTGAGCGTTTATAGCACTGGTTCACCCGATGTAATGGCAGAATGCTTCCACTTACTTACTAGAGTGAATGGTTTTGTAAGTGTACAGCGTGTGAAGTTAAGTGGTATACAAGATACATGTGCATTGTTTATGGTAACGTAAATCAGCCACTTGAGAGTCCTTGTGTGTACGCGTGCTCTTCCACGTGTGTATAATATGCGCATTTTGATATATGTATATATATATATTTATATATAGAAATCTTTCCTGTTGGCTTCGATCTTACTGTTGGAGTCCTTGCATTGGCTGATTCCGAGTGCCGAGGGTTTTACTTTCATCCTAACCTACTATCTGGTCAACCAGTATTCTCTGACCTCACCACGAAGTCTATCATCCACATTTCCCAGTCTTATTTCCTCTAGTTCACGGTGGATACGAGGTGTGTAAATGGAACCGTGAGTAGCGCAGTGCAAGCTGCTTGTATTCATTATTTTTCGCAGGTGTTCTTTTTAGTGGATATTAAATAAAGTGAAATGACTCTGATCAATGGTCGGTGTGCCATCACAAAGCAACACCTGTAATCACCAAAAGAACTTAAATCGAAACAATGTATTAATACTCAAGCCAAACAAAGGTTCCGGGCAATCACTTCAGACAGGGACTCATATGAGCAGGAGGTGTTGTCAATATTAGAGAACCGAACGAAGTTACAGCAAATAAACACAGTGGACAACGTCAATGAAATATAAGGTCGCATAGGACAGCATCTTCAACTTCATTTACAACTGCGCATAATGGATGAAGTGACGTATAAATCCCTTGAACCGTGTGGGCCGTCGACAACTCAGCTCTGCTGCCTGTCTACAACACAACTCTGAAATACCCTTTAGGTCTATCCTGACGATGAAAAATTCTTCGTACCATAAATTGGCACGCTGGTTAGTCGCCATCTTTTGAAACAAAAGTTTCAAGCACATTTTGAATTGATCAGTAACTTGGACAACACCGATCTTGCTAATAAGTTGATATGTTCCGTCAACGTTCAGTCACTGTTCACGAATGTCCCGCTACACGAGACAGTTGATTACATTTGTGAGCTCGCTGAAATGAGTCACATTACTTCGTAGCTCAGCTGGTAGAGCGCTTGTCACGTTGAGGCATGCTGTGTCTGTCGCTGGTTCGAATCCAGCCGAAGCTCTGACTTTTCACAGTTGGGTCTCATCTAAAATCATAAATCTGCCACACCACTCATTAGTAATCACATTACTTTGTCTCAGCCTAGTGACATTCTGAGGGAAGCTTTGTTGTTATGTACTGGAAACATCAGCTTCATTTTCTCGATCGAGGCTACCAAATATACGGGGTAGTCATGAGAATTTCATTTGGGCCCATCTTAACAGACTTTTCCATGTTAAGGATTGAGCAGGAGCTGTCCACAGACATAACGAGTTTGCCATGCTACAAACGTTACGTCGATGGTACACTAGTATTCAGTCGGTCCACGCAGTCAATTGATAAGCTAACCTCATCCTAATCGGAAAGTAACATGTGAATTTGAGACCGACAACTGTTTGCCGTTTTTAAGCACATTCATTAGTCGCCAGGACGATGGCTCTATTAAAAGAGCTGTCTATAGGCAATCCACGTTGTCTGGTCAATACATGAACTCTAGTAGTTTCACTCCGATCCATCGCAAACACGCACTAGTTAATACATTATTCACTCACGCAGGATTACCCTATACACAGGACAGTCTTGTGGAGAAACTAGAGTTGATCACTTCCGTACGACAATCGAATGGCTATCCAACTCGTCTCATAACAAGACATGGTAAACCGAAACTGCCATCCCAATAGGTGGTCAGTGTGAAAAAGAGGAAGGTTCATATAGTGTGGCCTTTTAAAGGTGATTACAGTACGTATCAAACAACTCAAAGACTAGTGAATTCGATTAAACGAACATTTAACGCAGCGGAACTTTGTGCATTAGCCCGGACCCAGAAACTGCCTGTCCCTTCAATCTAAGGAGATCAGCTTGTCGGTACCAACTCACATTATGTCTACCAATTTACATGTAACTGCAAAGGAAGTTACATAAACAGAACCGAGAGGTGTTTGATCTCCAGAGTGAAGGAACATTTGCCTAAATGGGTGCAGAACTCTGTATTACAGAAGAACGACAATGTCTTTGAAACACGCAAACAGCCATTGTCCGCAGTCGCAAGACACGTCCTAGCCACTGGTCATGTTATCGACCCAATTTGTACATTCAGAATCCCATTACGTCATTACAATCCAAGATTCTTGCGGTTTGTTGAGGCAGTCACAATCAGTCAACTGAAGCCGTCTGTGTGTATTCAGAAATAGTTGTTCGTGAGCTTGAGCTTGCTCTGAACTTGGTGATCATTCCTAACCCATTGATCGACTGTTCATTCCACCCACCCCTTAATTGTTCGATACACAAAGCCGTTTGCTGTTATTGTTAATTTGGTACTGGAGAGTCTATACGAAATGCTTGCATCTACCAGTTTCCGTATTCTAGCGGTTTTTTTGACATGTTTATGTTATAGTATGGTACGCTCTGTGTCACCTTTCCATTGAAATGTGGTAGTGAAAATACGGCCGAACTGTGTTATTTCTGCCACTGAAATGCAACTGTTCGTTGCAGAGGAGACAGTGAAATTAGAACAACTGTTCGATTTAAACATTCCCTTTTAGTTAATAACTGTCAGCTGTTTTCTCTCTCGAAATTTAGCGATCTGATGCTACGAAGATATTACAGTTATATTCGTGTATGACATTATCCACCGCGACTAATTTCACTCATCGTATTGCCACTGTCGTTATTGGTCCCAGATGTAGGTTACTGCTCTGTTTGCAACCAGTGCTGGTAATTCTTGTTCAAGTCACACTTTTTATCGCTGTTTTCGCATTCAAACACACTTTGGGGCTGGTTTGCTACGTGAGAATGCAAGACAGCCGAGTTTTGTTTCTGTCGGATTTCGTCAGCAGTACTCATTCTGGTTCGAGTCTTGTGTTGAACTGCGGTGGTCTTACTTATGAGACTAATTGCGAGTAAGGTATGTAAATCAAAGATGGTCAACGTACAACTCAGTTTCCTGAATCCGGCCTTCAAATTGAAATCGTCCCATCCACAATCCCAACACACAATGTTGTGCTTATCTACCTGCATTGATTTCACATAAATGATATCGTGTCAGTTTCAACGTTGTTTACTCAACTAACCACTAATCATTTTACAGACCGTATGAACCACGCATCCCTGTTATCAGGGCGCCGGTGCACACCTAAATCAGACGGGACAAAAACCGTTACATGGGCAGACGCCATGCAGTAGGGTGATTTATGTTTATCTTCAGTAACATCATTAGCTGCAGATGGATGTAGCCTGCTATCATTTTACCAACTTGGTGCCCGGCTGCTTCCCAAAAGAGAGCTGTAGATGTAAACAGTCGATCGTTCAATCAACCTGTCATGCTGGACCTTTCACAAAACGACTCACTCCATGCATAACTGAATCGCGAGTCACAGTCCTGAAGGTTAGGGCTCATCTGCGTTTCGATGCCTTTCTAGCTATGTCCAGTGGTGATGACGATGAAACCCACTCAATTTTGACATCTACAGTTCAAGAATGGACGGTAGTTTGATTAAACGGATATTGACTATTACAAGCGAAACAGGACTATGGGTGTTTACACGTTTTTAGACGCATCGCAGTTCCGGTCGTCCACACAAGATCGTCTTTTTAGCACACCAAATAACAGAGAACAACGAACTGGAATCTGTGCACTCGATCATATGCCAATAAGTTCGCGACCTAGTTACTCACATCACGTTAGCACTAAAGTCGAATGTGTGTTCGATCGGCGCTTCGTATGGAGAGGCACAAAGATGCAAAAATGGTTCCAGTCATGGTACGCGGTTTGGGCTTCATTCTGTTCTTTATCGCAGCTGGACACAGTTACAGTTGCTCCCAAGCACGGGTGCATTCTGACAGTGAGCTTGGGTTGCGGTTGTTCGTGGAATAAACCATTCTGCGTGCATAATGGGCTGACTTTGCCTGTTTGGCACAGTGCGCTTTACATTGCACGCAATTCCATAGGTGGTTGTTGCTTGGGATTTTCATTTGGAAAGAAGTACAAGTGGTAGTAAAAATAGTTGCAAAAATCATGGGGAAAACTCCACGATTAATTATATCTATTAGCCATACTTTTCAATGTTTTCAGTCAACACCATCATTGTTTGGACTTTAACTTGGAATCGCCTGCAGCCAACCGGTTCTGCCACCTTAGTGTGGTGATCAGTCTTGTATGACACATCGATCTGGAGGTCTGTGCTGACTAGGACTTCGGTGCAGGCACAACCATATCAGACAGTCCAAAAAGGAACAGTCAGAGGAGTAGTTGTGCTCATACGGTGGCTTTTCATACTATTTACCGCGTAAGAGAGCCTAAATGGTGAAGCACGATCCTATGAGCATATAGCAGAACTATTTTTATAGCTGTGGTGCTGCTGTCTTCAGGTAAGGGAAGAAAGGGGTTAGAAAAAGTGTACTCACACGAAGAGCACTCCGAGCACTCAACAGTTAACCGTGACCGCCAGTCAGAAAACCTTTAGTATTATTTTAAAGTCTGATGTTGCTTGGACTACATCCACTGCGCGCATTAGTAATCAGAATCAGATGGTAATGTGTCACTCACTGTGCCTTCGGGTCGGGCAAGCCTCTCGCTACTATGCGAGTCAAATTTTTGAGTCATTGGCTCCTTGTAAAGTCACTTATTACCCCAATGGTTGGACACTTTGGTTTAGGGGCCCTGGGTGGGATCCATCACGTCAAGCCCCTTTCACAGCAAAAACAGCCGAGAAGTATCTGAGGTTATCGTTAACCTGGCAGGCCAGTCCACTCATTTCCTCTTCCTTCTTCTCTGCTGCCAACTATCCCATCTTCAAGCCAGGATAATCGATTAACACTGACTATTTTACTATCCACAGTCCTTGGCAAACAGATCTGCAAGCTGCTCTAGCGAGCACCCTCTCGAGTCTGAAATTACGTGTGTGCCGTATCTCCCGAACGTGCTTTTAATATTCTAGCACCGTTATTCATCTGGATTCGCCGTTAGACAGTGCTGTGGATCGGTGGCTACTCCTCAAGTTCTATGGTGGCGGTGAAGCCAAATTTTCCGCCCAGACTGGAATGCACTGAGCTCTAGGGCGGAGCAGAAACTGCGCAGCTGGATCCCACTGAATAGTAGCCTGTTTCCTATCAGACTTGGCACTTTAGGCAAAATCTGTCGACACGGACCAGAATGGCGCCTATCTGTTTCGACTACATATGCTCCGACAGATTGTAGTTCGGTTGTTGTTGAGAGCGCCTTGTACGCTCTTCTTTGATCTTCTGAGACACTCAGACATCGTTGTACTTCGTGATGATATGAACACGCTACCCGGTCGTCTTACTCCAGACGAGAGGCGGTTGAATGATATGTGCACACCTCATGGACTCTGTCCATCGAGTAACGCGTTTCAGCACGTCACGTAGAGACCAACCTGTGAAACTCAGCCATTGGTGCAAATTTATCACTTGTTGCCTCCGCTCAGTTACCAGTCGTCGCTCATGTTGGACTGACCACTGAATCAAATCCGTACGTTGTTTGTGTGCGCTTCATTTTATTGGCTCACGGCATAAAGATCTCCGTTGACAATTAAGTGGGGGCGGTAGAGGAGACGCCTTTCAATAGGCAGTGATGGTTAAACTGATCGTGTCACAACAGTGGCGTGACTCGAATGAGCATTGAGCAAAGAGATCAACTGCTGTGCGAACCTTTAGTAAAATGGTCTGACCTATAGGATCAATGCAGATACGACAGAAGCGGATTTCTGCCGATTCGACTGAGCCTATTAACGAACGTCAACTGATCCCCTCCTTGACTCGAAATGCGACAAAATCCGTCGTGAACTAAAACGTAAACATGGGAGGAGTCCGCGTAAGGACCGTGTGGCTCACTTCTCCGGGCAACCCGGAGAGATCGAGAGAGCATTGTTATCGCGGAATAACCGGGTGCAGTTCTCCTTGATTGATGATTGTACTGGCCGTCAAGGAGATTGTATATTAAATAAAAGCCACGGAATAGCTGTTTGTCGCGACAAATTGACAAATGGGATAGTTCAACAAACGTGAGCCAGCTCATTTAGTTGTACATGATTGAAATTTTGCCGCATTCCCACTTGTCTTCTGTCGGAAACTGAACTGGCAATGGAGCTCAAATTATCCGAAAATAATAAAGCCCCACGTCCATATTTCTGTCTAGCACATCAAACACGGTGGTAGCTGGCTGTTATCTGAACTCACCACATCCGTCAGTTCTACATAACAGACTGAGGATTTACTTCATCACTGGTAATTGTCAACCATCACAGTTGTTCTCAAAATGTCGTCATAACATCATATAACAACCACAGAGACGTTAGGCATGTTTGTCCTACCCACACTGTACTCCTACTATAACGGCCTCTAAAACAGGGAAAACCATATAAGAAATGATTTTGGCTTGAACGCGAATGTGTTCATCATACGTACACTGAAAATCGGCGTCCCTTCTCCCAGCCAGCAATCGTGACATTATCGACCTATGCGCTGCTTTCGTCCCGATTTCACAGCATGCTCTCTTAAACTGTCTTTATCACACAGAGGTCCCAGTGGAGCATGCTAATCTGTTAAAGTCCTCATATACCCACTCTGAATGCAATGTGCGTATTTATGGATAGCTATCTCGGGCACTGCCCACGTCAAGTGGCGTTCGTCAGAAGTGTCCGATCTTCACTTCTTTTCCAACTTTGTGACAAACGAAGTTCCGGAGGAAGCGCCCAAAGGTTTCGATGAACGAGTTTCTCGAAGTGAACATTCTGCCATGTAGTAAGTTGGCTGATGTTGAATATGTGGATGAGATTTCTTCATTTGGTTCTCCTGCAGAGAACATGCAAACCATACTGATTCGGTCAAATGAGATGACTGGCTTGCATGGTGTACAGTGTTGTTACAAGATTACACTGACACTGACCCTGTCTCTACCATTACTGGCAGGTCGTTCGTTTAACCTAACTAGGTAGTGCCGTCTCATCAGTCTGTTGTATTGCCGACGAGACGCTCACGAAGACAGTGAAAACACGTGGTCCACTCGCTAATTCACTTCACTCTGTGGATTCACCAATGCATGCTTTCGATGATTAAAAGTAGGATTTATAATGTGTGTGTGTACGCTCAGTTCTGTTCTACGGCACATTCGTACAGAAGACGCACAGACTCTTACTACCTGTTCCGGATCAAATGACTTGACTGTGCGAGCAACGCGGCAGTCTGTCGACGCATATTTGTGACAATTGCAATTTCGAAACAGATGACTAAAATTGTTAAAATACACACTTCGCTGATTGGGTGATGTACTCCGTATGCCGATGGAGCGTATGTCGCACCACACATCGTTGTTCGGTGTGGCTGCTGATGGTTGCGAGAACCCACAGGTTGGCCAAGCCTTGACCTGGGCACGTGCTATGAGAGAGTCGAGTGCAACGCTGAACAAGATTGTTAGGTGCTGTCTGCTTGGTTGGGGAGGTGGTGACGACACAGTGTCGGTTGGAAACACTCTCTGAAATGGTGTTGTGTCGTAGTCGATGACTTGTGTGTACCCGCAAACTTGGTGATTCTTGTTTCATGAAACTCGACTACTTCTTGTTTGTTAGTTATCATCTATGTTACTGTGCTACTTCGTGGCCTATTGTCTGGACTGACGAAAACCCTAGTCATCGTACGCTCAAGTACGACTCAAAGTTGAGCTGATGTTGATGATCAACCGAGGCCAAATTTAATACTGATTTATTTATTCTATTGCGCTAAGCCTTGAACTGCTCGCAATGCTGTTTTTCGCGATCGGGAATTGGGATGGTAGGTTCTATGTAGGCGTGTCCAACATTCGTTCTAGCCATGTTATCTGGCGAGTTAAACTATTCGGCGTGTGTAAAAGACTTTCTGTTACGAGCACACTGCTGCATTTCACAGTTGCCCTTACAATGCCGCTACCACATAGGAACAATGCGCCGCGGATGAACATAGCCAACGTCAAGTAGTTCACAGATATCGTCGGTGCGAAATGATCAGGCTACCTAACCACAGCTACACCCACACGGTTGGCGGCATCCGATTCGGATTGGCCTGTCGCAGTGACAGAAGCCAAAGGACGACTGCGCTTAACCATCACCGCAATTGGTTTGCGTCGCACCACTTGGGGGTTCCACCCACACCCCACATATCCACTGTAAACCCGAAGGGCCAAGGCCGGGAGGTGTGCCAGTGGGGCCTTTTTGTCCAGCCGGCCAATGCTGGTTAGCCACTCGATTGGCTAATAAGGAAAGGAAACTCTCATTTCTCGGAAACTAAACAGAGAGAGGCTGCAATGACGAGATCTAAACTAGAAAGAAATATTTCTGAAGTGTAACACAAGAAGCGCTGCAGTATAGGAGTGCAGGTTAGTGCATTCCAGAGAAGATAGGGGTAAAAAGCGAAATTCTCCTTGGACTACTAAAAGCCAGACAGACCATTCGACCATTCATCATACAGTACACCAACAAAGCCAAAGAAAAGAATGGATAGCAGACCACAGAAACCCAGGTTTCTGAAAAAAAGGAACAGATTAATTTTCAATGACAAGGCTGTTGGCCGATACAGTCAATAACGGAAGTAGAATGGATATACTGATATGACCTACCTGAGCCTAACGTTCTAGTCGTCTCTTCGCCGACGGTGTACTGTGAGTACGTTACTCAACTACTAATCTCAATCGGCCAGCGCATTCGCGGCCGCACACATCGCAACTCCATATAGTCACGTCACCGCGACCTATGGCACTGATGGTTCCCTTGCGTACCGCACGCTTCCGCTCGCGGCCGCGCAATAGTTGCTCGTTGAACTTTCGGACGCCCGCCCGTACCGTATTCCTCCAGGCCGTCCGGTTCAACGCCAAATATTCCCAACATCTGAAATCAATGTTTCAACGTGAAAGACTCACCTGCACAACATCCTGGTACCTCCGCTTCTGGCCACCGGGATTTCGCTTACCTGTTTTCACTTGTCCGTACAGTAGCTGTTCCGGGATACGGTCATCGCCCATCCGACGGACATGACCGAGCCAACGGAACTGATTCAGCATTAGCATGGCTTCCATCCGGGTCATGCCCGGTCGCCGCAGTACCTCAGTGTTTGGAACCATGCCAGACCACCGAATACCCAAGATGCGCCTCAGACACTGAACATGGAAACGGCTCAAATAGTTCACGTTCCGCTGATACAGTGTCCACGTCTTACTGCCATACAACAGTACAGACAGCACCATTGGTCGGTAAACACACAGCTTGGTGGCCATCTTCATGCTATGATTCTTCCAGGCACACCTTTCAAGTCGTCCGAAAGCAGCACTAACCTTCACCACACGCGCTCTCAGCTCGTGGTCGACGGACAAATCTGTCGACAAATTGCTACCTAATTGGCAAAAATCCCGCAGCTAATCCACATTGTCTCCAGCGATGCCAATTTTGGGTGAAGGTACACAAGCAGCACCTCCACCAGGAGAAGACTGAAACAAGGAAAGCGTCTTACCTGTGTTGATGTCCAACCCGAACTTCGATGCTGCCGAAGCGAATGCTGTAGCTAGACGTTGCAGCTCTTCTTCGCTGTGCGCTAGCAAGGCGCTGTCATCGGCGAACAGAAGCATCCGCATCCTTGAGGTCTG
>QNGE01004645.1:11169-34145 GCA_008508345.1 Paragonimus westermani
TCGGGAGGGGCCTGAGAGCTAAATTTGATAGGACAGTGGGGGAGGGGTCAGCAGTAGCATGTTTTCGCCTATCCACCCTGCTGCATGCTGCTGCAGATAGGGCGACTCGATTTATACTGCGAGACGGCCGATGCAGTATGTAATTGTTTGTCGTGGGTATTCATGGTTGTGTGTGGGCTGAGATACTGCCAGGACGCCCAGACCTAGACAGGAGAACGGTTAGGGTTCTCAACCAAAGCCTTTGGCTCAAAAGCCTGTACCGCAAGGCAGCGTGTGGGTGGCGGTGTACCAGAAATGGTACCAAATCCAATAACTTTGGTCCGTATGCTCCCAAAGTGTACACGTACAAGAAACGTAGCCATGAAGAAATAGGTTAGTACCGCCTAATTAGTGCAATTGCAGGCTATTAGAACAACCTAAAAAGCTACGTATGCGACTACCTGCTCAAGAATTTGCAGAGTACGAACGAACATGGGCTCCTAAGAGGGAGAAGTCATGCCTGTCAAACCTACTACACAGTTTAGAAAAAACCATAGACGCTCCATACAAGCGATCGTAGATGAGGAGTACACAGACCCTAGTAAACCCTTCGATTCCATAAGTGACCGTTTACTGTTATCCAAAATAATACGTATGCCGTTTGATCTTCGCACCGCTGCCCAGACTTTCAGCTTTCTATTCACGATTCTTGTCGTGGACTGGGCAGTATTCACAACCACATGGATGACATCTTTGTCACTAGCGCGTCACAGAAGGAATATCGCGCACACCCGTGCTCAGTGTTTGTCCATTTGTCATAGGATGACAGGACAGTTAGTTAAGTGTTCCTTTGGAGTGCCTCGCATAACCTTTTTAGGTCACGGTATACCTACGAGCGGAGTTAAACCTCTCCCTGATAAACTGCAAGTGGTAGTGCACTACACGGAGCCCACATCCTCCAAACAACCTCGTCACTTCGGTGGTTTAGTTAGTTTCTATCGACGATTTATCCCTAATGCAACCGCTCACCGACCTACTCAGAGGCAAGGTACGCCTATTTTCATTCACAGCTGTCGCACAAAATGCCTGAGTTAAAACAGCTATCACCAATATAGCATTTTCATCATTCGTACACTCCTAACTAACTGTGAATGCATCAAACGCGTCAGTGAGGGTAGCCTTGCAACAGCAACCCAGTGATGACTGGTGTCGGCCTGCATTTTTCTGCAAACGATTATAACCGAATGTGTTGCGCATTGCTGCTTACGGAACGAAGCTATCAGCATTACACACCAGTATCTGTCATTTCCGACGTGGACTGAGATTCGATTTTCTTGCGCTCACAGGTCGCAAACCGCTGACATCCGATAGACACACACTCAGGGAAACGCGGCACATGCGGTAGATCGTTCAACCGACAAATCAAATTTCAGTCGCGTATGCACTTCCACGCACCAACGTTAAGAGAGGCACGACAGACAGCTTAGTCGACCGCGCAGCGACCCCAGCCGCACAGGTCAATTATCCAGAAACAACACAACTACGCCGGCAAAGCTCCAGTGAACCAGTGTCCCTATGTATCCCTACGAACCGATGGTTATTTGAGACACCACAAAATACATCGCCCTGTTACTCCGTTGGCTTTTGTCGTCAAACTTTTGAAACCCTGTACAATACACCACGTCCAGGCATACGTTCCACATTTACGACGGTCACCAAACGTTTCCTCGAGCGAAAGGTCAACCACCGCATCCGTGCCTGATCTGAAACATCCACACACTGTCGGCGACCTAAAGTCCTGCGTCACGCGCATTTCTGAATGGGTAGTTTTCTGGCTCTAAAAAAACGTTTTCCTCATATGCACGTTGACTTAGTCGGACTCAAGCCACCTTCGGAAGGGGTATACATACAAACTAACATGTACAGATCGACTTATGCATTGACCACGAGATATACCAACTCATAGCAGTTGACATAACAAGTCCAGGACAGATAGCTGCAGGAAAATGAAACGTAGTCTAAGTGCTGATCGTGAGGTTCCGTTCATGGGGGAAGTTAAGGAAATGGAGATCGCTTTTGTTTCAGACAAAATCGGCAAATTCTCCAGGCTTATCCATGCCACTGACCCCAGGCGACCGTCTGTCACTGAAGCTATCAGCGAGGCAGATGACACACGCATCTATAATAAGTCCAGAAGGTTACAGCGGTGGGCGAAACACTTTGAGGGTCGATTTACCGGCCTCTCCTGCTTCTACTGTGTTGCCACCACAAACTTGTAATGTGGCACCCTGGTCGGTAGAGTGAGAACCACCCACTGAGACTGAGGTTCGCATTTGCATTTCGGCTCTCAAACGTAACAAAGCTGTTGGTCCAGATAACCCCGTGCCGGCACTTTCCAAAGGTGAGGAGGCGCTAGTAGGGGCCTTGACACATTTGTTTCAACTTGTGTGTACGACAGAGGCCATCCCTCCGTGCTGGGCTCACTCGACAATAGTCCCCACGTTCAAGAAGGAAGATCGTAGCTCTTGCGAAAACCAGAGGGGAATTAGTTCGAACTCAGCCATTATTAGAGTCATGACATCTATTGCACTTCATCGACTCACTGCAGCTGCAGAGGGAAACATTGAGGAAGAGCAGACGGAGTTCCCCCCCCCCAGCCGGGCGGGGATGTATTGATCACATTTTCACTGTTCGCCAAATTCTGGAGCAGCATCATGTGTACCGCCGGCCAACAGTTACCGTACTACTCGACTGCAAAGGTGCGTTCGATCCAGTGGATCGTTCTACACTTCCAGTCGCCTAAACACAGGGGTGTACCGAACAAGTACGTGAACATACTGTCGACACTCTATTCCCATACCTCAGTTCAGGATAGGGTTTACGGTGAACTACCCGACAGTTTCAGCAAAACCAGTGGCGTACGTCAAGGCTGCCCACTTCCACCACTTTCGTCTAATTTCGTCATACATGAAACAATGGATGATCGTATGCGGCACTCACAAGGTACCAACGTGGAACACCTCCCTAGTGGAAGACTGACTGATTTTCACTATGATGACGACAAGTTGTTGCTGTTTGACAACTTTCAAACAGCACAAACAATGCCAGACGCTATTTTGCACTTTCGGAAATGCGCTATGCCGCCTCAAAATGCAAAGTGCTTCTGCTAGACTACTGCGATTACGTCAACTTCATGTAAGATAATGACGTCATGGAAGTTGTTGACCGGTTTGTACACATAGAGAGCTGCATAGGCGGCGGCGGCGGAAGTGTGAGGAATGAAACAGAAGCGCGTACCTCTAAGCCTGGAGAGGTTTTCGCCAATCTGGATCACCCATGCTGACAGAGAGATGTCTCTCTGAGACTTACAGGTAACAAATAAGACAACAGTGAGGGCTGTATTACTTCGCGGCAGCGAAATTTGGCCGCTGAAAGCAGAAGACGTGAACCGTCTTCAAGTATTTGACCACCGACTTCTGCGTTCAATCGCTCGTATCGGGTGGCATCAACGAGTAACTAACGAGGCGATTAAGGAGCGGGTAGTGGTTGTCAAACGAGTTCTTTCGTACAATCCTTACATCTGTACAGACCTAGATGGTTAGGTCAGGTACTAAGGATGCCAGCTAATAGTCTGTCACACCGAGCACTCTTTGCCGACGCTGCGAATGACTGGTGTGAGGTGTACAGATGATGGCCTGGCGTACACAAATGAGATCGTTCACCAAGGGGTTGGCCATTGTAGGTCGGGTTCGTCTCTCCGGCTGGGGTCCTCGCGATTCGCAGAGTCGGTGGCTAGATACGTTAAGTTAGATGGCGGCTAGTCGTGCTCAGTGTCGTGAATGCTGTCGCTGTTTGGCCGAGTTGTCTGTGAAGCGGTTGTATGTAATGACGCGGGGCATTGAAAGCCGTAAGAAAGCTGGCTTGCTGATGACGACTAACTTTCGTTTACAGCCCGGTTGTTCACTTGCAAGGTGTAGGCACCTTGTTTTGGAATGTTTGAGTATGGAAGTAGCTGTTTTTTTAGTAGTTAGGTCCATTCCAGTCCTTTTCTCTTTTCTCTTCTCATTCTATACAGGGTTTGCTTCGTTTTTCTCGCGTTTGTACAGTAGTTAAGCATCAGTGTAAACCACTGATATATTTTTGTGTACGATGATGAGGATAATGATAACGACTCTAAATTGCCCAACAGAAACGGTCGCACCAGCATTCTTGGAAAATTAGATCGCCAAATTTTGCTGCCCCGCTGCAGTAGCCAGCGGCCGCGGGTTACACTATGAATTGGCCTTCACATCACCCAGTGTACTCAGTGTAGTCGGATTCACACCAAACCTAGGGACCCATCAGCTAACGGCTTGATGGAACGTTCCCGTCGACAGCTGAAAGGCTCCTAGTCTGCTAGTAACCTTCTTTTGAAGGAATTTCTGCCGCTAGTTTGGTTAGGTATCCGAAACACCCAAATTTCACCTACACATTACACCCGCTCACTAAGGCTACGGGTGCTTGTTACGTTCTCCAGGTGAGCTGATGGATCCACACTCAACAGGGCCCATCAACCTCGCCAAGTAAATCGAGCGCTTAGACCGGTACGTGCGATGAATCCAGCCGATTTCAAAAGAACGCACGACGCCGAGATACGTCTGTCAACCAGTTACCACGTTTCGAGGAACGCTGTCGTCCTTCGACGACTTTTGCAGTCATCACATGTGGGTGCATTTCACGTAATCAGACCGTATGATAAAATTTCACCACTGGAGCGCAACGCTGGAGGCGAGGCCACAATTGCGTTTACCGACGTAACTGATGCCCGACTAGCAGCAGCACCTCCGACAAGTACCCTACCTGACACTAACACAGATTCAGCCACTATCACGATCTTACCAGCATCAACGATAAAAAACCGTCAGAACAGACATGGTAGGGGACTGTGTAAACTAGTATGATTCGCACACTTCGTTGAAGTCTAGCGCAAATAGTTTTCGGCTACATTTTCCCACCCACTCAGTTGCAGACGGCGTAAATGAAATGGTTTTTGTCAACAAACGGTTTGCCGAAGAACAAACCACATCTTTGGACTACGGTCGAGGCGGTTACCCAGTGAGGTTACAGTTTTCCATTAATGAGTACTACAAGCTTTAGGTGCTACAATCTACTCAACATCTACGTGAGACGCACATGAGGTCATGCTTCGCGAGGAATTCACGGAGACTTGGAGCCCTAAGAGGGACGTGAACGAGGATCACTCAAGATGGACGCGGTCAAGGACACAATCCTACTTTGCAGTGCACGCGAACCAGCAAAATCCTCTACTGCATCAAAGTCGACTGTCGACTGACTGTTCCAGTGCAACCGGCTACAAATGATCAACCTGCAAAACTATCCATTTTAGATTACTTTCAGTCACTTCCCTCCTCTTAACTGTCGACACGACCTGCGTGGCAAGAGAAAACCCGACCACCCACGTTCGTGCCAATGGTTTCCGCTAATTGCAACACTGGTACGTTCCCAAAGCCAACTCTCTGGTTGTCTTCTAGCGTAGCAGCTCTGTAGCGACCCAATTTATAAATAGATACCTTTGTGTCGATTATTACGAACTTTTTGCTGTTTGACCATCGTTGTCTCCGCCAGTTGGCCCACATTAAGTGGGCTGATCGTGTGAGCAATGCGGCAGTTCGCCGGCGCGTATTCCGGAACGTTCGGGATGCGCGATCAATTGGTCAAGTAGTTACGTTGCACAGCTTGCGATGGCTGGGTCACGTTCTCCGTATGCCAGCTGAGCGTTTACCGTACCGGGCATTATATACTGAGGGCACTAGCGATTGGGTTAAACCGCGTGGTGGTCAAGCAACAACGTGGTCAGGAAATATGAAGACTTTGACTGCTCCATTGAGCAAAGTGGGCAGGCATCGCCTGCCTGGCTGGGGTCCTCGTGATCACTCAAACCGTTGGTTAGAGACGCTATCCGAGATGGCGGTGTGTCGCAGTCAATGGCGTACCTGTATCCATACCATTTCTAGTTCTTCCATTTAGTCTTCTTCAATCTTTTTTGTCCTTCGTAGTACTCTTTCCTTTTAGGATATTCCACGTCACTGTTGAGGTGAGCGGCGGCCCGAGCCACAGTACCTTTTGGTCAGGCTCATGGCTGTTTTTGATGATGATGATTACGAACTTTTCATGCAATTAGACGTGTTTGAACGAGTAAGGATACCAACAGCTATTCGAACGCAACAATGCACTCGAACGTTAGACTGACGACGCGCGCTTCCTATCTGTTCCTCTGTATTGTCCTTTCATCATATCGCTCGACCACATACCTAACAGTAGCATAACATTTATATGCTTATTGTGTTGGTCTTGACCGGTCATCTCAGTTTGCTTCATCCTACAGGTGTCATGTAAGGTATGATAATGAAATATGGACATATGGACAGCGAGTGCGAGATTGACGCTGCAAGTTTCCCGGTCAGGTACTGTTTTTCCGATGTCAAGCGGAAGCCAGCCCTCCAGGGACGCATCGCCTCAATACATGGTGTCAATGTAACAGCGAGAAAATAGAAGACCTAGTCGACAATCTGTCACTTCCACCAATCGAATAAGTCTCTTAAGACATCCTAAAAGGGGCACTAAAGACACCTGGTGAGAGGTTATCCCATTACGTCAGACAGCTTTTTATATACTATGTGCTTGAGGTCCCCTTTGAGATGACCTGTAATTTGCGCTATAGCCCATTTAGACAAGCACAAGTAGGGAGTTATTCTATCAGTGCGTCAGCAGAAGAAATCATGGATGAGGTCTCCGTCGAGTTTTTGATATTCCGGAGGACACAGTACAAGGATTGTGAGACAAGACTTTTAAATAACATCCCGAAAACAAACTATGACTCGCTGCACTTTGCTGTACACGCCCAGGCGCACTTATGTCCCTCTTACGGCCAGAACAGGCAAATGGGTTCGCGTGTTCAAGCGACAGTCGGACATAAACCCCGTAGAATTTAAAAATCCCTTTTGTCAATTCCGGGAAACGTTCGTTCTACCATGCGTAATGCAGCGAGTCCTTTTTTGGTTGTTTTCCTGCGACAGGGTGAGAGAGATAATCTGGACGAGTCATGCACGCAAGCCTTAAAAAACGCACACATCTGTCTCGACATAGCGTCGTGAAGACAATATCAGAATCGCCAACAAGAGACGTGTGTACATGTATCGCCGTTGATGAGATCACTCTTCTGTTTAACGGTTAAACTCACCGAGACCAATTTGCGAAGTGCTGGGATCATGGAAGTTCTGATTTTCAAGTCGTTCACACACAAAAGAGTGGCTGGGAATACTTTCCAGCAAGCCATTGATGAAAATTGATACAGTAATGGGCGAAGGACTTATCCTTGCGGTCCGCCCGATGGGGGAGTAGAGATAACAGCCCTTTCTAACTCCACAGGTTCTACCATTAAAAAATGAGATGACCCAGTGGTGAACATTATTACTGATGTTGTATGTTTCCGTCTTCCGTAGAAGTGGGCTGTGTGGTACCTTGGCTAAAGCGGATTGAATGGAGTCCGGTGTAAGACCACGCGCTGCAGCAAACGTTGAACTACCCATAAAAAGCAGTAGGTTCGTTGCGTAGGACCTGATTCATAGGATACTATGCTGAGGTCCCGAGATTAGACTATCGTCCAGAACGTGATCTAAGATGGCTCGCTTGGGACGTTTTGAGATTTCGCACTCGTTAGACTCGTTAGACTGACTGGTCGATAACTGATTGGACGGTGAAAACTGACAATTCACAGATGAAAAACCAGAAGTAGTGTTTCGGTCAGTTTAGGAATACCGTTTGTAACTAGGTCAGGCATTTTAGGATCGATCCATACATGCAGCGAAACACAGTGCAGATGTCAGTCTTATTCTCCTCCCAGAATGATTTCGGATTTGGATTCACCATAAGCTACATGATCATAATCTACGCGTCCATACCCCGTACAGTGCCTACGGGATGTCGATACACTACTACGCCGTAACACGGTGAGTTTTTACCCATCGCTTCGAGACCAAACCCAACGTTATCAAAAGCAACAAACTTCTTTTCTCAGCTTGCAAGTAAAAACTAAACGTCAATATGACGGAATAAATCGTAACTCAACACGCCTGGCGCTTAACCGGAGTTAAGTACCCTCAGTGTTAACTTATCATAAATGAACTTACCCGCTGGGTAACCAAGTTCTTCATTGGTACGGTGGTTTGCGTGTTAGGATAGCTGCAGACTGCTTTAACAGCATCGCATACACTTCCTTGAGGACAACACGTTTTTCCACCAGCACAACAGACGCCCTGAATAAATGAATAAAAGAAATTATTCTTACGTTAACGAACGGGCAACACGCTGCTCTGTTCAACTGAACTTCGCAGCATGAACCGTTTGAACAGCACTGTTGACAAACACTGGGCTCATATAACGCACTTGTGCAAAAAACAAGAATAGCGAGAAAAATGACCTGAAATTCAGATCCTCCATGGAAAACGATGCAGTACCTCTAACGTCAAACTCCGCATCATTCAACAGGAGACTCCTAACCAGCCGTTTTCACGTAGTCAAGGTTATTGTGCCACCACCATCATTCCGCGCTCTCTTTGAATTAACTAATGTACTTGCAAGTGAGCTACGGAGTATATACCCCTTCATGAAATATGTATAGTATTGCACACATTTTCATATCTGGCATCAATTTCGCATATATTATCCACCAGTTGTCCTTGTACAAAATCAGCACTTGTTTGAGTCGATTCGATCTGAAAATACGGTTTTGCTGCGCGCGTCCCAACTCTCTGGTGCCTCCATTCCGGGATTGCCTGTAGTGAACCATTTAGCGGCTGGGCTTTGAAATGACTACCTGGTTTCATACCTTTTTTAGGGCTAGTCCCTTGCAGAACCCAATCGATAAAGTTGAAAAAAATCAAACTTACTCGGTGTCAGTGAGAACTGAGAGTTCTCACGCCGCTGGAACCATATGCCCAAACCTTCTACAGTGCGTATGAGAGGGTTCCGGGGTACACGCTACATATAAGATACGCGTATACCCATAGCCAGCTACCACTTTCTTGTTTCACTAATTTGTAGTGACCAGAGGCCGTGCGGCTTTTCGGCGAATCCGTTCTTCGCTAAGTATTCTGTGTACCTTTGCTGTACTTGGCTTGATACTTACTAAGGCTCACTCTGCCCATTCGCAAAATTAATTGCAGGGAACTACCGCTTGCCTTCTCCCTGACGACCCTTCTATTCTATACTTCGAAATCGATTAACTTGGACCTATTCGGGCAGCACTAAATCACACCTATAAATCAGCCATGCTCATTGTCCTGCACCGAATAGCTGAAATCTCATCAACTCTGAGAAAGTTCCCGGTGGCCACATTCGCCAAATCCAACATTATTTGTGAATTTGATTGTACCTGCGGTTTGCCACATAGTGAAGTCACTGCAAGCTGCGATCACGGAGCATCTCTCCAAATGGCATCGGAGCGCCCACGACGGAACCGAAGAGACTGGAACTCAAGGACGTCCAAAGGAATCTGATTATCAAGTATACTTGAATACTGTATTCCGCCTTGGCTGTTATTGAACAAGTACGCTTCATCTTTTTCAGAAGCGCCTGCTATAGATAACATGAAACCATCGTTATGGGTTCGGCAGCAGAAGTTGATGCTCCTATTGCCGCCTCGGTAATACGTTATGTAGGCTGGATGTTCCTCCGACTTTTCTTTATCTTTTGCGTTTGCTCACACTTTGCATCTACATCAGTACCCAGTGTCATCATTTTCGGTCAAGTGACCTGGTGTTGACCGGTCGCTGAAAATTTCGTCAGTGAACTGCCACATATCTAGATGTTTGTACATCATTCCGTATATGTAGCTGAGAAGAACAAAGGGGAGGGTGCCTGAGCATCCACTCTACGTGGAAATTGTTGCAATCCTCGGACTTAATTGAGGGCCACAATTTTAAATTTCATGAGACTGCTGGTTAGCTGTCTGGACTTTGACGGGAACTGATTTAACACAGCAATTCGCTCTCTGTACGAAATGGCAATTAAACTTTCCTCTCTCTCTTGGTGTGCCTTCATCGGATAGCTTCAGGTTAGCCTACATCGCTATCTCCAACTATAAGGCAAATGTCTGAATACTGACATGTAACAGAGACTCAACTATCATGCTGAAAATATCAGTAAAACCCATCACTTGAAATTTTCCAAGTGTTCTTCTCAACACAGGAAATTGGCTGCCATCCTCCCTGGCTAAGACCGGAGTGTTGGAATTCATCCCGTAACCGAATGTCACAACTGTGCCGAAGTCACTTTCAGAGGTAACTGTGTGTAACCTTGCATCCGCCAAGCAGCACGCTTCAGATCTGAAATGTAAGACATGTATTCGACCAGATTTCGCTTTCTTAAACGGCAGTCCACCCGTTACTCTGTGAAACAGCATACAGGTTCATAGGATGGACCTCCGCTCCTTGTGTGCATCTCAAAGTCTTCACGTTGTGATTATATGAGAAAGAAGCTGCTACTGACTGCCGGGAGGCTGTTTGCGAAAATCACACACAGTAGAGGGCCCTGTGAAACAGCAGTTATTTGACAACACGGCAGCGGCAGTTCGCACACTGTTGATCTGGCATGTCAGGTAATTTTTGGGTCATGGCCGCTTCGCTTTCCCAGACTCACTGGTTGCAAATTCTGCAGAAGAAAGTGGTGGAGTACATTGTCAACTGCCCCATGATACCACCGATTGACTATCAACCCTGCTCCCTAACTGCTCGATATAAAAAACCCGTTTCATGTTAATGCAAATTTGGTACTGACGAGTCAACACGAAATGCTTGCATCTACCAGTTTTCCTGTTCTAACAGTTTTGTTCAAACTTCTGAAGGGAATGAACTGTTTCAAATTTTTAAAGCGACGAATTCCCGTTGAAACTTGCAAGTTGTTGCGCCGTGTGGCCAGCTTGAGATGCAAGATAGTCCGTGAACTTGTCAAGATATCGTTTCTTGCTGAATGCACCCATGACGGTCGATATCCCTATCAATTCCTGCGGCTACTGAGAAAGAATAAGCTGAAAGTGACGAACAATAACCTCAGGCGTATTGCGACTGCACACATCGAAACTGCGCAAATGCGACTTGTGGATTTGCGTCAAACACATTGTCGTCTTCTTTCCATCGTAGAAAACTTATCATTATGCGGTCGTATTGTGTTCACACAATTCTGTAAGACGATCACCGATCGTACGAAGAGAACTTACATCAACCGTTTGCAGAAGTCACGTAAGAAGTCTGCTGAAGAACCAGTTCCACTGGATCCCAGTAAGTATGTATTGAACTGTTCTTCAGTACAATTAAATTCTATGCAATTAGAAGCCTTAGCTTTGGGTCTAGATTATAAAATACCATCATACAGGCCTAATCGTATTTACATTGAAGCTCAATTTGAGAGCTTAATTGATCAATTATCAGACCTTCAGCCAACTACTGCTGACAACCTAGGCTGGCTTAAGACCAAACTGACTGATATAGCTAACGGGTTTATCATGACCCCAATCAGCGGCCGGTGTGCTATCACAAAGCAACACCTGCAATCACTAAAAGAACTTAAATCAAAAAATCTAGTAATACTTAAGCCAGACAAAGGCTCTGGGACAGTCATTTTAGACAGGGACGCATATGTACAGAAGATGTTGTCAATACTAGAGGACCGAACGAAGTTTCAGCAAATAGACACCGTAGACAACGTCAATGAAATAGAAGGTCGCATAGCACGGCATCTCGAACTCCTCTTACAGCTGCGCTTAATCGATGACAGGACTTACAAAGCTCTTAAACCATGTGGGTCGTCGACACCTCAGCTCTACGGCCTCCCTAAAACACACAAATCTGGGATGCCTCTTAGGCCTATCCTGGCAATGACCAATTCTCCGTACCATAAATTGGCACGTTGGTTAGTCGAAATCCTAACTCCATTGAAACAAAAGTTTCAAACACATTCTATTAAAGATTCTTTTGAATTGATCAGTGACTTAGAAAACATCAATCTTGCTAATGAGTTGATGTGTTCTATAGACGTTCAGTCACTATTCACGAATGTCCCGTTACACGAGACAATCGATTTTATTGGTGAGCTCGTTGAAATGAGCCACATTACTCTGCCTCTACCTAATGATATTCTGAGGGAAGCATTATTGTTATGTACTGAAAACATCAGCTTCCGTTTTCTTGATCGGTGCTACCGCCAAATAGACGGGGTAGCCATGGGAAGTCCATTAGGGCCCATCCTGGCAGACTTTTTCATGTTAAAGATTGAGCGGGAGTTAGCCACAGACATAGCGGGTCTGTCATATTACAAACGCTACGTCGATGATACACTAGCGTTCAGTCGGTCCAAGCAGGCAATAGATAACCTAGTGCAGCGCCTAAATAGTTGTCATCCCAACCTGAAAGTAACATGTGAATTTGAGACCGACAACTGTTTGCCGTTTCTAGACATACTCATTAGTCGCCGGGAGGATGGCTCTATCAAAAGAGCCGTCTATAGGAAATCCACGTGGTCGGGTCAATACCTGAACTTCAGTAGTTTCACACCGGTCCATCACAAACGCGCACTGGTGAATACACTATTCACACGAGCAAGACGAATCTGTACACAGGACAGTCTTGCGAAGGAATTAGACTTGATCACATCTATACTACAATCTAACGGGTATCCAAAAAGGTTCATAGAAAGGCATAGTAGACCGAAACCACCTTCCGAACAGGTGGCCACAGTTAGAAAAAAGAAGGTTTATATAGAATTGCCTTTTAAAGGTGATTATAGCATGCATCAAACAACCCAAAGACTAGTGAATTCGATTAAACGAACATTTAACGCAGCGGAACTCTGTGTATTAGCCCGGACCCAGAAACTGCCTGTCCCTTCAATCAAAGGAGATCAGCCTGTCGGTGCCACCTCACATTGTGTCTACCAATTTACATGTAACTGCAAAGAAAGTTACATAGGCAGAACCGAGAGGTGCTTGATCTCCAGAGTGAAGGAACATTTGCCTAAGTGGGTGCAGAGCTCTGTATTACAGAAGAACGACAGTGTTGTTGAAACACGCAAGCAACCGGCGTCCGCAGTCGCAAGACACGTCCTGACCACTGGTCACGTTATCGACCCAATGTGTGCATTCAGAATCCTATTACGTCACTCCAATCCAAGATTCTTGCGGTTTGCTGAGGCGGTCGCAATCAATCGACTGAAGCCGACCTTGTGTGTTCAGAAACAATTGCTCGTAAACTTGACCCTTCCCTGGACGTAGTGACCTTTCCTAAACCACCGAATGACTATCAACCCTGCTCCCTAACTGCTCGATATAAAAAACCCGTTTCATGTTACTGCAAATTTGGTACTGACGAGTCAATACGAAATGCTTGCATCTACCAGTTTTCGTGTTCTAACAGTTTTGTTCAAATTTCAGAAATTTCAGACATTTTTCTGCAGCATCCGCAGAACAACCGCTTTGAGACCAGCAAGTTGTTAGTGTACTGTCGACAACCTCTAAAGCCATGCTGTTTCGGCACTAGTAGGCGGCTTGTTTCCTGATGCTTGCGATGTGATAATTCACGTTGGTCTCCGATTTTAGGGGTGCTCGATATCAAGACTATCAGACGCAATTTGCTAAGGTCAGTAAGATTGCCGCTTTTGCAAACTGATGACATAACGCCATGTTTCCATGGTTTTGTAGTCTGGCTAGCGAAAGTAAATTGGTTAGCGACTTTTT
The DNA here is from genome assembly GCA_008508345.1 of Paragonimus westermani. Taxonomy (NCBI): domain Eukaryota; kingdom Metazoa; phylum Platyhelminthes; class Trematoda; order Plagiorchiida; family Troglotrematidae; genus Paragonimus; species Paragonimus westermani. Next base: position 24,935 of record QNGE01004645.1, read on the forward strand.
TAGCACATCTGTCCACTAAGTCAAAACCGATGACATCTTCCCTCAATTGAAGCGGCTTGCTTTCCATGTTGGTGGTACTGAGGTCGGGCAGAACCTTGACGGCTGGACTCCCACTATTTCTCATATGCAGGAGTCTCCCCTCCAGGTTGCTACTGAACACCGCAGCGAGATGAGCGTGCAGATTGTCTGTAGCCTCACAGCTGCACTTCGAGAGGCCGGGCGGCATTCTTCAAGACACTAGGCAGCAGCTCTGGATTTTCTTAGGGATGTCTTATGGCTATAGATTTTCTTGGAATAGTGGGTGGACGACTGCACCAAACTGCACTGCTGGTCCTGGTGGTTCAACCTAACAGTGGTTGCGAACTTTTGCAAGGGCTTTTGTTCGCTTGGTGAGAGGCACCACCTCTCATATGTGTGAAAATGGTTCACAGACATTCCTATTCTGTGTGAACCTCCGGGATATTTCGTTTGCCGACGTCTTGTAACGGGTTGAACTAAAGGGTTAAAACGGAAAGTTAGCATTAAACACAGTGAAGTGGTGAAACTGAAAATGTCTGCACTGTAGTTTCACCGTCTGCTGGTGGCCACCAGACAGTACAATGATACTTCTTGATGTTGTTTAATTCAGCGTTCCGAAAGATACCACCTTTTATGTTTTTGAGACAGTGATTCCACCATCACAGGTGTGGCGGAAGGAGAATGTCACATGACCACTTTTTTCAAGGGAAGCACCATCTTCAACTAACTCAGCCATGTAAGGTTCGTTGGCCAGTACGAGATCCACTTGTTGTTAGGGCTCGTCAATAGTGTGTATCCCCATAAAAGGGTGATCAGTACCGTACACCCCGCAGTTGCAAGTATTTGCATTAGTGGCGAACTCTGACAAGAGTAAAGCTCAAACCTTGTGCTCCCTCCGAAGGATATCTGGAGTGTCTACTCCAGTGCGCAGGCTGCACAAAATGTCAGTTATGTCCAACCTAAAATCAACTGAGTCGTTGACTGCTCACTAGCAATGTATCTCTATTAATCCAGGTTTAAGCAACAATTGTTTTGTGAGCACTGGTTGCGCTAGATGACTAAGCTGTTGAATTTCACTTCAGCGAAACGAGACATTTTTGAACACGCACCACCAACTGAATGCATACGCACGCCCCTGCGCTGTGATACTCAATGAACCTGCGTGCTTTGTGGGGGTACCTCGATTCAAGTCGACCTAGGCAACGCTAGTTGTTGGGCGCCTACTCTCTCCATCAATAAGGACATGATAGGCTTATGAAGGTCAGGTGTGGGCAAGCCCATGGGAGTCTATTTTTGTCGGCCACCTGGTTCTCTTGTTGATACACGGACCACGGCTCATCGAATCTCTAACGTGAACAGACTTGAAACAGAGCGATTGTGCACTGAGATTCAGGTCAGTATGGACGAAGCCGTACCCCGGAAGTAAATAAGTTTCCTCCGTCATGTCACTTCTGGAGCATGGCTACTAATATGCCTCTTAGTGACTTCGGGTCAAGATTGAACTTCAAACGAACAGGCTTCTGGAGGCTCTTGTTGAACCATGCCGCGCGTTATTACATGTTGAAATATAGTTCCCATAGGTCATCTGGTCACCTAGGAATTGACGAGGTGAGATCTTTGGCATGTTTGGCTTGTTGGCGGCCGGAAATGAATGCTGGTCTGAGAACGTTTGTAGAGGTTGTGCTCACTGTGTGCACAAAGGGCAATTGCGATCGTCGGAGTGGACACCCTGGACAATGTCTTGTAGGGCCTGACAACGAATACATGCTCACTATTTTGGTCATATTCTTGTTGGCCAAGGGTTCACTTTGCGACGTCAGTAACTGCAGAATCCACTTTGGTTGCATTACAAAAACGTTCAGTCGGAAAGAAGTACCATGCACTTTGGTTGCTGACGATGACGCTCAGTCCACCGTGAAGAAGTTTGAAGACTGGCTGAGAAAAGTAGGATATCGACCTCTGTTCAGTATACGGAGACATCCTCAATCAAACGGTGCCGCTGAGAATTCTGCACATCTTATGAAAAGTGAGATCAAGTCCATCAACCCGTCTGAGTTTAAGAAAACTGGAGGGTGATGCTGACTACTGGATGTGGTACCGAAATTCCGACATCCCAACAACTGGGAACAGTCCAGCTAGGCTTCTCAAAAACCGTGTTCTCCGATCCAACATGCTTAGTTCGTAGTTAGCTTAAAATGTGTATCGTCGTGGCGTTGACCCCTGACCATCTAGAATAATTGTACTCAACAACCTGGTTATTCGGATGTGTCACATACTTGATTTAGATGATGGATTTGTTCATTATAGAAAACCTCAGCCAACTTGCCCATAATTTGCCTGTCCCTACCTTTGTAGCGCTCATTACTGATTCCGACATTTCTCAGTCTACTCCATGTTCAAGACCCTCAGTTGAAGATGCCGTTGAGACCAAACCACCATTGCTGCGACCGCCTGAACGCCTCAGAAATAAACAGCGCAGGAACCATAACCCTCCTGACTCTTATTCAAACGGTGGTGGATCTAGTGATTGTCACTGAACATATATCCCATTACCGTTGTTTTATTGCAATGTCGAAAATAAGCTGCATAGCTGCGCTCGAGAGATGAATACTCATTTACTCAGTTAGGGTTTTAATACTACTGCGTAGAAACTAGTTCTGGGATTGCGCTAGGTTAATTACTGCATTTCTGTGGTCCCGGAACCATTGAAATTCATAGGCTGATATCATGCTAGTGAGTGCCATGTCGGCGCTCTGTGGCTTTGCCACTCCATTTACAGTCAGGCTGCACGTCCATTGAGAGCTGTGGCTTCGCCCTCTTTCTCTTTCGTAGTGTCCACTTCCTCCAATAATATTTTAAGGAGAATCGGTTACTGCTGGTATTTTAATCTTACTTGATTTTAGTGGTTGAGAGACATCAATTATTACACCCTCTACACCTCTCATATAATGAAGAGGAACCTGATCACGCTGTAGACGTGTATCCTGGTTGGGTTTGCTCAGCCTGCTGAGTATGGGTAACCCACCTGTGTGTAGCGCCGCATACCCACACACTTTAACACAGTGATCACTGCCTTATGGTTCTTTTAACCACAACGAAGCGGAACCGCTGTCAGGCGCGTCAAACAAAGGAAAAATGTGCCGAACAGCTTGGTAACTCTTGTTTGACCAAGAAGTGTGCGCGTCACAGGTTGTCACCAGAGTTGAAGCCTAATGCTCAGGCTGACGGTTTGACAACGGCAACGGGTTGTGGTCCGCGAACACTGATTCATAATTCGCCATTGCCAACGCGGCTCAAAAATTGAGCGCCGCTTTCGCGTGAATATTAGTTCGTTGATTACTCGAATGACCGCTTTTCGTGAAAATTTAAATCCCACGTAAAATATTCACACGTTAGTTTGCTCGCGCTTTCCAAAATGTAAATTTTCTCACCATAAGTTTGACCATTTAGTTGTGTTGTATATTGCAAGACATTTTGTCACATTTTTTAATTTGTTATTCACACATTTAGTGTCTATACATACTGCCAAACTTACATTCTTACGAAACGCGGCAATCTAGACCAGTAGAGGAACAAGGTTAACAGGTGGTTAAATGGCCGTCTTGTGTTCCAAAGCGTTTGATCTGAAATAAGCGGTTTTAGACCTGAAATTTCTACTGGGGTTTCCAGATGACCATCTGCCAGCGCTTCGACTATTATCCTATAAACAAGCAGCTGCTTGGTCACGCTGAATAGAATGCTGTCAGATTTATTCGGCAAAATACCTAAGATCGAAGCTGAATATGTCTAACTACAAACAACGCATGCCGAATTAGATCCACTGAAGGGAAATCCATTCTCAGGATCACACATTTCCACCAATCACCTTTCTTTTATCGGTAGTAAGTGGGTAAAATCTTACTGTCGGGCATGGCATTCAAACGGCCAAAGGACAGTAATGCGGATGAGAGGGCTGATTTCAAAACGTCATGCAGAGTGGCATGCCCCCCAGCATTAACAAATTTTCTAATCATATTCACGTGGGTGTCACGAAGATTGGATTTCACGAAGGGATGTCCTGGGAGAACATCGTCATAGCAGGGCGACTGAGTGGGACACTCTGAGAAGAGCCGAATGGTGCGGATGAAATATCACAGAAATCGGTTCAGGTGGTGACGTACTTGACGAGGTATGCATATTAAGGATTTAGTTTCTGGTGGCGTTCATATGTTAGAAAGAAAGACCAATCGTGCAAGCCGTGAAAAACTACTATAACTGCAGATCGGCTTGAAAAGATAAGTATTTTCACATGCAAAGCGTTGATTCCTTGGATGTGACTCTAATGATCATAATGTATGTTTTTCAACGCGTACGTGAGACGTCCTGTTTCATGCGCAATCATCGCAGATATTTGCTGGCGGAACAAAACAACGAACAATTAAAAGATACTATACGGGTGGAATCTGACACCAGAACGGGGTGTGATAAGTAGGTAAATGATTGCTTCACAGATCCAGCCCGAATGTGTGATGTTACAATACTTTACCTTTCACAACTTTGTTTGTGGATCTTGAGAAACAGACTGAGGAGTACACAAAGTTGACGGCAAGTTGCAATACTCTACGCTTCAGCTACCTCGTGTGGCCTCCCTCAGGAATGTTGCGAATAATATGTAAACCACTACGCTCAAACGGTATGACTTCATTTGCACAAACGTTGTGTGTCGGTCGACCTTCACTGTAATTCAAGGGCACTCTGTGAAAAACGTCCAAACGTATCGTCAGAGTGTCGCATCATTACGCGATATAGCCATTATCGGTAAGAATGTTGCATTAGGTCGACATCGGGAAGGCGGGACGGAGAATCCCAATATCTACTGTGAGACTGAGCAGAATGCAACGAAGGACTTTGTCGATTTTTGGAAACCATCGTAAAGTTGAAAATCTTGCGAAACGTTCTGCCGAGGCGAGGTTCCATGCGTCCATCGGTCGTGGAAATTTCCTCGCACAACGTATATTTGTGGGACTGGGAAGAAGAACGCAATGTCACATTTCAAATTAATGTGACCAGTAATGTGTATGCGACATTTTTTGACAAAAACTTCACGCGGTATTATTCATCTAATCCAGTTGGTGTGGTATTTCGCGGTCCACTCAGCATTCATTTAGACTATCTAGAAGGCCCCATCAAGCTGCGTGTTATAATTATGGCTCACGTGAAGTCATTCTGCCAGATTTATTAAAAAGCGCCGAATTTTTTGGCATCCAGCAATCTGAATAATGCGTACACATGAATAAACATATCAATAAAATAATGCTGAGCTGTTGACAGTTTAGTTGGCGTGAAGTAGACCGGATGCCAAATGATATAACGAACCGTTTCCTTCGAGCTGTTTTCAAGAGGAGTTAGGCAGCCGGGACGGGTATCTACGTTGTGCCCAGCTGACGGCCAAATGCCTCCCGGACCACACTCACGGAGGTCATCAGGAGATACACAGCGTTTGAAGATGGACATTGTGCTCGGTATCGTAAGATACATGTCAAACCTTTTTCAAAACGCTAAATTGTGCCAATAGCTCTCACTTCATTCGGAAGTTCGTCTTATATAAAGAAGTTTGCGCGTATCTTTTCCAAGACAGCAGGGTTGGTAACGTGGAGCCCTTATTTCTTATACTATATGGAGGGCTGTGTTTTAGATGGATGGTAAACGCTGTGGTGATGGCGTCCGAATGTATGAGTTTAAAAAGGAATGTCAGATTCAAGTCTAGTCAGCCCAACCAATGTGGCTCAGTACCAACATTTTGACAATTTTCAGTATAGGTGAATAGGGATGAACATCTCAATTAGTTTCCGGTAAATGACCGTTGTAGGTTTTCTAACGCAGGCCTTTCAGACTTGCCTGAATGGCAGTAAATAAATGTGCAATACGCAAGTTAGAGCCGCGCAAAAAAGTTTCAAACAAGCAGTTTCGCTACCGGTAGACTAAACCTCCTCCTGAGATGTTCCGTTTACCTGGAAGCACACTCGTTTGGAGTAGCTGGAGAAGTTCCAATACCGTATTCTTATATCTCTGACGAAAGTGGCGGTATCTGTATTGTCGCAAATATAATAATAATTATGGTATATTTCTCAACGCATCGATGAGAAACACGCTCATATACGCGTGATGCGCGTGATCGCGCATAACCCAGCGTACTTTTCACATACGCGTTGAAAAATATTTTGTTTATAACCGCCCGGTGAAGTGGAACCATTGAGTAATCTACAACCATATGTGATGATGTTCCATTTGCTCACTGAGAACGTCATCAGCCACGTTTTGCATCACAACTGCATTGACAGTAGGTCTTGACGTATACTTCGTAGATAGAAAGCGATTTTACTAGGCTGGCGGAATCGGTGAGCGATTTCGATACCATTAGCAAATCGGAAGGGCTTACCATGTTCAATAATATTGCACACGCCATTTATGTACATTAAGAAATACAACGGTTCCAGAACGATTCCTTGGTTCACTCGATTGGTCGCCGATTTTGGTGCTGAGCAGTGCTCTCCCATTTTGAATGATTTGGTGAGACCTTCGAAGTACGACGAAAGCCAGCTATACGAGATATCTTGCATGCCAAAAGATGCTATTTTATCAAGAAGCGCTCGCGAGGCACACGATCAAAAGCTTTTTGCATGTATAAGTGCATGATGGTTATCGCATTCCATGCGTCGACTGACATCAATAAATGGTTTGAGAATGATAGCTGAAATGTCATACAGGACGGCTTAATAAGGACGCCGTGCTGTGAAGGGTTCATAAGGTTTTGTGACCTTTCTTCCTCAATCTAACAGGCAGCGTCCCGAAACAAATGTTCTCACTCTCCACCAGATATCAGCATGGAGGCCGGAGGCGTCATGCCGAGGGGAGCCTTAGAGTAAGTATATTCATTCTGCAACTGCATATCGTGTGTTGACCATCGGGCTGCCGCTTATAGCACTACTCATCCCTCGCAAACAAGGCACGATGAGGTGGACGGCAAGTCGACAACTAGCCTAGCCAACGAAGCCTTTAAGGCGAAATCCATATGCTAAGGGGTCGACATAGTTTGTCCGTTTAAAAATTTTGCACCTCTTTCTGGTTTGTGTGTCCGTTCCAGTGAAGTAGGTCAGCTTTCACCCGAACGAAGATTCGGGTTCATTTCCCTTAATTACTGGACGGAGGTCGAAGTAAACCTGCTAACTGCTGGCCGGTTGTTCTTTCGTTATGTGGTGGAAGTTTTGGAGAGCTCAGCAGGTTATGCACTCCGAGATCATCCGGTGTTTTATAATCTACTTCGTGCTACTTGACATGGTTTTGACGACAGCGCTCCCGTTTAACCGACCTAACCCCTGAGATGATTGACTGGAAACAGCGATTTTACCAGGGACACGAGGATGATGCCATGTACCCCAAAAGCACCGGAGCTGTTGACAACTTCCCATATTATCCTCTTTAAACTGCGTTTTCAGCCCCTTCCCGCTTTATTTTTCTGGATAAAAGGTTGTCTGGCCAAGGTTCCTTACTTGTGTACGCCCCTACGTGTTTTTTGCAACTATAGTTAAGTTAAGAATACAACATAGCTCAAGCATTTGCTCTAACTTTTCATGCTGTTAACTAATGACCCTAGTGAACCCTCGTCAGCTGTCTGCTTTGTGTATGCGAATAATACCAAATTGCGGAATGCAATATCTTTTGACGGAGACAAAACCATTCGGCGGAGATAGGCTGGTTCATTGTGCACATGGTATCTGAGACCTGTCCCTCACTAGATCCTGCGATACACAAGGTTATGCCACTACTCCGCCTCATGCAGCAGCATTACCTTGAAACTTCTTTCTCGGCTGAAGTTTCATCAAGAATGGACCTGGGGCCTACTGCCTCAGCCATTTGGTCACGGCCTCATAAATGTGGACCCTTCGCCTAGCCAGTGAGCTTCTGTTTGGTTGTTTTTTTCATATCGTTAAGGCAAATTAATAAACCATCTTCAACATGTCCTGCTCACTCGTTTGTCCATTTCTTAAAATTAGCACCTAGGTTCCTTTTTAATGTTTCTTTTTGCCCAGCCTTATGTCACGCGGGTGCCTCATTAGTCTGTGCAATGTTTCTCATGCTGCGGAACGCCGAGTCTCTTGATTTGATTAACTGTCACCAGCCCCTGCTGCCATGAGCTTAGGCTCACTGGTCGTACCTGTTGTCCAGGAATCCGTAGATTTTTCTCTGCCTCGCGGGTGTACATGACATGGAATTCCCTTCCTTCTGAAGTCGTGAAAATCGAAAACGTGTACGCTCCAGGCGTGGACCTGTCAAGTTTATGCTCGCTGGGTCTAAACCATTGGATCGACCTGCAGCAGACTGTGCCATTGAGTATCCTGGCACTGAATAACCGGTCTGCTAGTTAATTGCGTAGATCGTGTAACGTAAACAGGCCTATATGCTTACTCCACATATGTAACGGTGTGGATCACTTGTTAAAACGGCATGCTTACTATGCCACGCTCATAGTCGCTTCGGGGAGATGATTTTTATTTTGTAGCATTTTAGCTCACCTCAGCAAGTCAGCAGACGTGCACTGCTCGGTCGAGCTGACCGGAAAGCGCGAGCCGCTGATTATTCGCTGGCCCGAGAACTGCGGCAGCAGTGCTGTTTCGCCACGCCATGAGGTTATCCCCACCACCACGCGACCTAAGAATCAAAACCACCGCGGACACCAACAACATCTAGCTTTCTTTTTCCGGTTACCATTGAAACCAGTGAAAATTGCGGTCACTAGGGTGACTACGGACCAAGCGCCCAATTACCGAGCAACTTGAAAACATTAGAGATGTCCGTTCATGGCTCACTTTAAAAGCATCTCAACCCTCGAGATGTCTTCGGCGACGCACAGCATGACATTTCAAGGGCGACTCGCGTGCCGCAAATCTACCGATGGCCACTGATCAGAGGGTCAACGCAGCTGGTTAAGCTAGTTGCGCATGAGCCATGCTGTTTTAGTCGGTGAGTTTTCCCAATCAATCGTTTGATTCCTAAATAAATAAATAAATAATATATATTTCCCAACGCATGTGTGAGAAGCACGCTTGGTTACGCGCGATCACTGTGGATATTTGCAAACCATACATAAACGAATAATTTAACAGTAGCACGAACGTGAAGTTTCTTGCAAGAATTACGTAGTCAAAGAGGGAAC
>QNGE01004645.1:34719-57611 GCA_008508345.1 Paragonimus westermani
CGTATTCCAAGATCTCTGACCGAAGTGGCTGTGTCAATATTACAACCATTTAGTGAGATGGAGCCATTGGGTATTTTACAACCATAAGTGAGGATGTTCGATTTGTCTGCTGAGAACGACATCAGCCATGTTCTGCACCACAACTGCAAGGAGGCTATGTCCTGTCGTATATCTTGTAGACAGAAATTGATACTACTGCCCTGGCGGAATGTGTAAACGATTTTGATATCGTCAGCAAACAGAAAGGGCTTGCCATGTGTAATAACGTCGCACAGATCATTTATGTACATGGACTAGCTTTGTCACAAGGGAACTGAATCTTGTTGTCCATAGTGACAAGAACATCCCCGGATCAGTGTGCTGTGCATGTGAATGTTATTACACAGTCTGGTTGAGCCACACAACTCGTGTTTTTGTTCCCCCAAATAGGCAGTCTCTGTGCCATTTGCCTTCTCTGTTCACAACAGTCGATGCCGTGACCAGGATGAGAGAATGAGGATCCCGTGGCCTCAGCCGTTTGTTTGGAGTTTCCCTGGAGGACTTCGAATACATGGCGGAATCTGCCGCAGTGCAGGCGGACCGGGAGGATCTGGCGGCCCTGCGGATGCTGCTCAAGGGCAGGGCAAAGGCGGTGTTGGGTGCGGCACGGAGGAGTCTTGCGAAGCTGGAGTGGGCCGCCACGAGGAAGGCACTGATCGCCGTGTTCGACAGCCCTGCTGATTGCCAGGAGGAAATGAGGCGGTTCTAGGGCACCTCTCTTGGACCAGGAGGCGACGCTCTGGTTTACGCCAAGTCTCTGCGGACAGCATTATCAACAGCCCTACCACATTTGAACGATAATTCAGATCAACGCCTTCTGACGGAACAGTTCTTGGATGGAACGTTACCAAAAATCCGGGATCAGCTCACGATTGATATCATCGCAAGTCCCATGACACTGGAACAGTTTGCCGATGCAGCTCGATAACTGCTGGCAGAAAATGCGGCGACAGTCAACAAGGTGAAGACAATCGAACCGAGTGAACCGACTGGTCTTCAAAACGCAGTGGAAAAGTCGATTCAGGAAGTGGCGGCTTTGAAGGTGAGAAAGAAGGAGAACCGTGGCGACATCTGTTACGGATGCGGAGGACGGGGACACTGACGAAGATTTTGCGCATTGGGAAAGAAAAGGTCGTACTTTAATAAACGCTCCATCGATTTTTCCCTGTTAGGGAAGGGGGATCTGGTAATAGGGAAGGCTGATAAGTCAGCAGTCAACGCCAGGTTAGAAGGCAACGGTTTGACACTGGGACCGAGTCTTTATTGAGTGGAAAGATTGTGCAGCCTTGTGCGATGGTAGTCCGAACAGTCGGTGTGTTTGCTCTCAAAGTTGATGGCCTGGCAAAATATGGTCTCCAGATCGATGGTCACACAGTCAAACAACACTCACCACACCGATCCGAGGATGTTCCGGTTGTTTTGGACACCAAGTCTCAGTTCCGCCGTGTGGCGAAGCCATTCCACGTGATGCTGGCTTCCAACGACCTTTTCCGTATCTCTTCCGTATTTGTCCCGTGGCCATTTTGATCCATGTTCTCCTCTCGCTACTGAATAGTGGTGGTGTAAGCAGTATAGTGCGACCGCCTAATCTCACTACACTAGCGTACTTCTCACATATGCGCGGAGAGAGTATAGATTAGTAATCCCGACTCGAAGGTCAGTCTGGTCGCCCACATCAGATCATTCAGTCTGTAACGCGTGGATCGTTTGATTTCCCCACGTTAAGTATTTCTGAAGTGGATGGCCTCAGGCGCTTAGCCACTTGAAGGCGAACACGCAGCATCGAACTGTCCATATTAGGTAGGTCGGGAGATTCGAATGTATACCAATCTGATCCGGGTTGGTGAACGTCTACCCTGAAACTTACAGGAAAAATGGGCCGATATTGCAGACAACATAATGATCTCCAGGAGGGAGCCCGCCTTCGCCGGTTAGTTAGCCTCCATTGGGAAAAGAATATCTGCAGCTAGTAGTACGGCCAGCTGGTTAGGTTATCCGATCCGAAGTCAACCACTTCCAGCAACTTGGGTGCGGCCGACATCAGGAGGCCCAGATGACAGGCTAACGTGACGACAACCAGAGTTAACAACCGGCCCGCCCGTTGTTTCCTGTGCAGAGGTGACCACAATATCACGGGCTGTGTGCACCGCGTTGCTGGATAGCTAAAACTACATAGGAATATAGTCATAGTCAACGGGTGTTGTTTTGGCTGTTTCGAGGCCAGCCACGTGGCCAAGTCATGTATAGTCCCTGTTATGCGTCTAAGATCCGGTTATGGTAGGTATCATCATAGGTTGATGCGAGATGACGTGTCGCTACGTGCGCTCAAAAAGATGGGGAGGCTGTACAATGTGATGAAATTTCTACAAATTCAAACGGTATTATTATATAAATATATATTTCTCAACGCATATGTGAGAAGCATGCTGGGTTATGCGCGATCACTTCGGATGGTCACAAACAGTCCAAAAACGAATAATTAAACAGTGGCAAAACGTGAAGCCTGCCGTCAAGAAGGACGTGATCAAAATGCAAATGACTGTAGTTTGTGAAACGTTGACGCACGCAACAGAGAAGGAGATAGTTCGTTCGCTTCACCGATTCAGCCCCAAAAATGGGATGTTACACTACTTTACTTTTTACGAGGTTGCGGGATGGGCAATTTTTAAATACTTCAAGATCACTCCGAGGAGAACGTCTTTGGAGTGTTTCGCCATCGGGGGGATAAAATTGGCGTCCGGAGAAATGTCAAGATAGGTCGGTCTTGACGAGGCAGGGCGGAAAATTCCAAAATCCAGATTCCGACGCACGATTTCGTCGATCGCTCGGAAACGTCAAAAAGTTGAACATCTTCCAAACCATTCAGCAGGACGAAGTTCCGTGCGTCCATCCGTCGTAGAAAAATTTCCCCGCACAATAAATGTTTATGGGAATCAGAAAAAGAATATAATTCACAGGTTAGATGAGAAAATGTGGGTTGTAACATTTTGTGTGACAAACAATGTGCCCAGCAAACACGTGACCGACTCTGAGGTGTTGGCCAACATCTGGCCAGCAGTCGGTCACACATTAAACCAATCGGAATGGAATAAAGAACCATTATCCGCATGCTCATTTCGGTTTTCAAACGCATTTCAGGAACATTCTCAAGCATATTATCATGTCAAAACCACTTCATTGTTATGGATTCTCGATTACCGCTATTTTGTGCACGTTCGTTTTACTGGATGCCTCCGACAGACGCGCGTTTGCAGTTGCATTTATTTCGTGCACGGTGAGTGCAGTTAAGTTGGTCTTTTGCGGCCTGTCGTCCCCTTCAATCTTGTTAAAAGCCTTGTAAACGTGTTATTTGTGTTGCATGTTTTCCGCCTGGTTATATTAGGTTTAGTAACGTTCATTCACGTACATGTGCGACACAGAAACCACGGGGATTGTTTCCACTAGTTGTCATGAGTAAAATCACTGGAGTGAAAGGATGGCACAACAGATGGACCATCAACAGGCATATCAAACGTGAAAGGGATAAGCTACGCGCGCTGGGCGAGAGGTATGCATCGTGTTGGGTTAAAGAGGACAGCATAGGACCGACAACTTTAGTGCATCCTGCGGGTTAGACATTGCATATCTTACCAATGTTGTACTGCAGAAATGTCTAACGAACCTCCTGCAAGTGGTTCAGCTGTTGCACCTGGTGCTCTGAGCACCGCATCAGATACTGGATTAAACGCTATTGAAAATCCAACTCCCAGTGGTAGGTTACTCCTTTCTACACTAACTGATGTTGCAGTCAGTCAGTCGCCCGTAATACTTAGTATTTCCGGTGCCATCCGATTGTTTGCGGTCTAACCAGAATCGATTACGTCTGCTGACTTGAACTTACTGTTAACTTTGCTGAAGCCCTTTTTTCCTGGTTTGCCGCTTGATCCACGCACATTTCGCAGAACTCATCGCAATGTACACAAGACGGTGCTCACCAGTGGATGTTATGTACGCATAAGAATGCCAAACTCTCTGCGGAGCTTTTACCACAGTCACCGCTTTGACGGCAGTGACCATATTACCATGCGAGTGGATGTAGACGGTGTACCGTTGTTCGACTATCCCGATACTGAGTTGTGGCGTGTACTGGATCGCATTGTGCATCCCTTTACAAGCATCCCGTTCGTCATTGGTTCCTATCGCTGTCGTGGGCGCCCTGATCCCGTTATTGAATATCTGCAGCCCTTTGGGCCCGAAATGGTGGCAATACACGGTGCTGGTGTGACACTGGATGATCCTCATTCAACCATTTATGTGGACGTTCAGTGTGTTACTTGCGATGCCCCAGGTTGCAGCTACGTCAGGCAAACGAATAGTCACAACGGTTACTATGGTTGTGACCGGTGTGTACCAAGAGGTGTTTATTACAGTTCGCGATGGATGACGTTCCCTTCAACGTCATCTAGCATTCGCACTGACTTGTCGTTTCGGGAAAGACGTCGACCGGATCATCACATTGGGAACATATTGTTACTTCAACCGCCACTGGACATGGTTGCCGATTTCTCACTGGACCCGATGCATCTTGTTTTTCTCGTTGTCATGAAGCGACTGGTTCACATTTGGGGCTTATCAGAGGAACAGTTAGGCTTGCGTCTCTCTAGCAGCATGTGGCGGGCTGCTGAAACGAAAATAGAGGCATCAGTTTCCCACCTACCCATAGACTTTCCCCGCAAATGTGGTATGTTTGGCCATTTTGAGCGTTTCACAGCCAACGAGTGTCGTGTTTTTAACATACTTGGGCCCGTGGTTATGTGTTCATTCCTTCCACACCCCATGTATGAGAAGTTCTTGAACCTATTTCTTTCCATTTATATACCTTCACATCCTAGTTGGTGTCTCTCCCTTATTGAACGTGCCCGTATTTTGCTCCCTAAATTTGTTCACCAATTGGCTCACTCTTGTGGGGGTGACCAACTGGTTCATAATGTGCATTGCCTCAACCACTTGTGCGATGATGTGCAGCGATTTGGACCTCTGCACCATATTAGGCATTTTACTTCGAGAGCTCCGTGGGCAGCGTCGTACGTTTAGTGAACGGAACGAAAGAGCCGAATACCCAAGTGCGCAATCGAGTATTTGAATATTCTATGCTCACCCACGTAGAGTGCACCGGTGCACCTACGAATGACACCAACCTATGCAACCCAACGAAATGAAACCGTAACATGTTCATCGTACACTGTAATTTCTATATTACTCGTGCGCTTCCGTACAATTGTGTTGTGACAGACGACAGACCGTACTGTGTTCACCATAAGCAGAACGACGTCACTTTCTGTAAGCCCTTCGTACGCGTGCGTGATTTCTGATCCCATGCTTTCCCCTCATTGGACATTTGCATTTATCGGGCCCCCGGCATATTCACCACTTTGAAAATAAATTCCTTTTCCTCCATCATGTGCAAATGGGTCCTGATCCCCGATGATGACGAATTCGTCATCATTCCCCATTTTCACTGCTTATTCGGATTTGGTAGTCACGGAGAACTCATGATATGTTACTGGTGTTGGAAAAACATACCGGAAACGGTGCATAATGATACTTCGAAATTGTGGACGTGTCAGATTGTTGAGTTCCTGAAGACAAGAGGAGTTGCGATTATCAACCACGCTTGACCGCTGGGGGACGCCATGACAGCTTGGCTAACGGTGAAGCAGTCGGAGGCGATGAAATTTGTACTAATCCACGCATTGTCATCTGTGGGTAAATTTGAGTTACATGAACTCCGCATTTTGAAGAACACCGATGAGTTCTACTAAGCACGAGTATGCGAGCACAGAGCTGAAATTGAATCAAAATTCAATACTACGGATGTCACACACGCGGTCTTACCAGCATTCAAGAAGAGAGACCTGTGTCCTGTTTGCTTTCACTTACTTTTAGACGGAAACGCATCCTGACGTCCTCTGAGAGTGACGTTCCAGAAAGCGCGCATTCTCCAGGGATACATGTCAGCAAATTGTTCTCACACTCCCCAAGAAACAACTAAACGCAGTCAACAGGTAGACCACATTTCTGTATGGCCCCATGTTATCTCAGCACTATGTGTGGAATTACATTCTCCCCCACCGATTCCCATAGTATTCATTGAGCGAGGAAGTTTTTCTACGACGTATGGACGCACGGAACTTCGTCTAAGCAGAACGGTTCACGAGATGCTCAACTTTGTGACGTTTCCAAACGATCGACGAAATCCTGCTTTGGAATCTGCCCATTCGTTCGCTTGATTTTGGGATTTTCCGCCATGCCTCACCAAAGCCGATCTACCTTGACAAGTTCCGGACGCCAAATTTATCCATAACAGCAAGAAATTCCCAAGGCGCGTTTGGACATTCTCCAGGAGTGACCTTGAAATATTTGAAAAATCGCTCATCCCACAACCTTGTAAACAGTGAATTAGTGTAACATCCCATTTTTTGGGGCTAATTCTGTGAAATGAGCGAACTATCTCTTTCTCTATTGCGTGCGTTGAAATGCCATAAACTACAGTCATTTTCTCTTTGACCACGTACTTCTTGGAACAAACTTCCCGTTCGTGCTACGGTTTAATTATTTGTTTTTGTATGGTTTGTAAATATCTATAGTGATCGAGCATCACCAAGCGTGCTTCTCACATTTGCGTTGAGAAATTTATTATTATTATTATTATTATTATTATTATGTTACATGCCGATGTTGATTAACCGGAAGAAGAGTTGGTATGATATTATTTGGGATGGCAATCATTTTTTATAGGAACCTCGCACCCGTTTTATTGCCGTCAACATCATGGACATCAATTGAGTCCTCTAGTGACGACTCCCAGAGCTATGTCAAACGAGGAATGCATCGGTTCGACAATCAAATGATGCATCTTAAGGGAACCATGTTGCTTATGGACGACCGTATGATACGCATGGAAGCAACGTTAAACAATACATGGTCGTCTTTATCAGCAGCCCCCAGTCGCTTCCACCAGTGCCCCACTGAAGGAGGACCACATTTGCCAAACCATCAGGAGTGCAATGCAGTTGACTGATTGTGAAGGGGTTGAAAAATTTTCAACGGCGGCCCCAGTCCACGCAGTAATTTTCAACACGCATGTTATCGAAAACCCATCGTGGTCGAACGGTGGTCGAATGCGTGCGCGAAGTTTGCGGTTTCATGTTCCGAAACAAAGTTATCGCTGAAGTCGACTCGCTGGGCATCAATAGTAAATCTTCTTTAGTGGGTTCCTGTGATACTCAGAATTAGGAACTTCGAATAGCCCTGGGAATCGTACTTGAATTGAAACCTCCCGCGCAAGCAATGAGGAAAGACCTGGTACTGGTAACAGTATGCAATTGGTATTCATGAATTGAGACGCAGAATTTACGGGTGTACATCAGTATTGAAGAACTCACAGCTTGTCCTTGGCTGATCGTATTAGCACATTCAACATCATAAACTGTATGTTAATTGGTTGAATACGGAACAGATGAGTTGACGAATAACGGAAAGCACAACACTGAGACCGTTTGTCCAATCCTGATGTTATATCTTTACCGTGATATCCGGATTGGCCGTTTTCCAGATCGTCTGTTGTGTCGGGGTTTGGATACTCGGTGAATCGCGATTTCCCCCACAGTACTCCACTATGCGAAGCCATAGTTTGTGAGCATCTTTAACATATCTCTAGGTGCCTTTCGTGGCGAACAAAATTACACCTCTGATTTGGACTGCAATATCCACCACTTTATCTAACGGTGGTTTCAAGGGGCCAGAGGTCGCAATGGGGTCGCACGGCGCGCAGATTTATGAAAGATACGATTTTACTTCTAGTGTGCCATGTCATCTCGTAATGTCCTCTTATCAGATTGTTCCTGCCAGAGGGTCTGCAAAAGACCTGGGCGAGTGAAAGCAAGAGAGCTTCAGCTATTATATACACAACATATTTATGTTTTGCAAATTGTTGTTCTTGCACTCGTTGCGATGCAGCCGTGACTGACGCGTGTTCTCCATTTGCCACGGTTTGCCCCTGGAATAAGAAGGTTTGATCCGCTAAATCACAGGGTTTATTGTACGGTAACCTGAGTGCGTTATATGCAGGGGTTGCAGTCATTAGGCCGGTGGGCGTGAGCTGGGTTGGCAAGCACGAAAATTGTTGTACGTTTCGTTTTACGTAACGTTATCTGAAGAAGGTGGGTCTCTCAAGTTTCTTTTGACCGACTGCCTCATTGGTCAGACCGGAGTCGGTACGACTCCAGTGTGTGGTGGTGGCCAACTCCCGTACGACTGGTTGCCAGGCGGGGGAGAACTTCAAAGTGTGCCGCCGTTATATCCAGCCGCACCAGCAATGGTTATGCAGGAAAGGTTTCTCTCGAAAGCTTCAATCTTGCCATACGCCAGTATCTACCGCATCATCCAATACTTAGCCAAATAAGCCGGGTAAGTTGCGAACAATCTTTGATTGCGCTGCTGCGCATCAAGGGGTGTCTCCTAACCACGTTCTGCTGCATGGGCTTGAATTGGCTAATAATCTTATTGAAGTGCTCTCCGTCTTTGTAGGCATGCAATAGCCATCACGGTAGATGCTGAAGAACCGCCTTTGCAGGGTCGGGTTCTGGAATGGGACTGGTGGGCTTTAAGCCTCCTGCGGTGGAGCTCACCCTCCTCGGATGAACCTCCTGAGTCATATGAGTTGGGCGTTCACCTTATTGGTGCTACTCGCCTCACCGTCCCGTGCAAACTCTGCGCCTCAACGGATGGATACTAACCATGGACAGGATTTTATGCCCTCAACAATGTCTACTATAAAGGATAACTACTATATGGATGACTGTTTATTTTCGGTTAAAACGATTGAGAAAGCTGTCTGTTGTAAACGAGCCTCGCGCCATGCTGCAAAAAGTGGGTTCTGTCTTAGGAAGCGGATAACTAATAGCGCCGAGTCTGTTGGACACAAACAATTGGAAAATAGATTGTACAAAACAGTCAACTCAGACCCAGTAAGTTCTGACTATCACGGAGCCTCAGGTGTGACGTGGGAAATGATGAAGGATTACTTCCAGTTTTATCTGCACCTTGCATCATACCGGGAGGGGTATAGTGAAGTGCGTTGCTCCCCTATATTACATTTCAGGGTTGGGGTGTAGTTGCAATAGTTTGAGAGAAAAAACCAATTATACAACCTGAGAGAATTGGATGACAAGTGTCCAATCTGTTAAATCACTAGGGGTGCCCAGTTGTGTTTCTCCGAACATACCTACAGCTCATTCAGAAAACGTGATTGTGGCATTTCTGGGGAGAAATGTGTGTATCAAATACGCCTTCGAAGGTAGGAGTCTAAATGGTACGCACGTAAAACTGGTCAGTCCGCATTGAAATACCTTCGATATTCCCGCCGAATGGACATCTATAGAGTAGCTACGGAATTACACAAGCGGTAACGTTGTGAAAGCAAAGCGGCAATGTTGAACGTACCTGAAGGAATAATTTATTTGTCCGTGAGAAGTCTACCTCAAAGGAAGTAAGATGGAAGAACACGGGTGTTACTGCCTAAGACTTCGCAAGAAAGCACTGTCCATTGTTGCTACAATTCACAAGTGAAATTGTAGCGAATGAATTTGTCAGAAGTCAGGAGCAAATCAAGCGTGGAAAAACTATCAGGTTCATAAAAGTGTTTGGTAACCAGACGCCACCCCAAAGGAAAATATTGCGAGCCAATATTTCCCGAATGAATTAGAGCTCGTGTAACGGTCAATACCCTCATCGATCTGACCGTACATATCGACTGCTTGACGAGTTCTCTGAACCCGCAAGTTACAGATGGGAAAGCCGTTTTTTCGCCAATCTTGGTGGACACTGAAAAACAAACCACGTCCGGCTCTGATAGCGTCAGGTGCGTTCAAGTTCCCGTAACAAAACTCGCGGTTATCGCTAAAAACACATCCCATAGTTCCCAACGTCCCCCGCTGTCAACCGAGTACTTGGCTAAGACAGGTTTCGGACCTAAGGCAACCATAGTTACTCAGAACACTGGAAGAAGCAGCTCAAATGCCCCTGATACTTACGCGGCTGCATGGGCAGGGCCATTCACTTCCTACCACAGGAAGTTCTCTTCGTCATCTGGAAAAATTGGAAATACGAGCGACAAATATAAAACACCTGAACGAAGCTCCAAGTCAATAGTGAGATATGCAAGATGCTTACCGGAGAACAGTAGTTTGGATTTGCAACCTAAGGGTAAACCAAAAGAACGTTACAAGCGTCATGAATCTGGTTTTAAAAAACGCCTCGCATGTGAAACCGTAAAATTTGTCTCCCACTGCTTTCAGGTCAACCTACTACTATACTAGGGATCACGGTTACCATCCATTATCTAATAGCTCCGTAGTAACTCATCCTTATACCCAAAATATGAGTGCTACTTGGAACCAAGTTCCCAATATGTATACCCCAGCAAGCACACTCATCACCTTATTATGTCAACAACACAAATGTATGCCAAACCAGCCTTTTATAATGCGCCCTACGATATTCTATCAACCAACAACTGGCCCCCTTCCCGAGTCTCAATCTGTCATCTCACCTTGATGGAAATCTTCCAGCACTTCCTATCATGGAGCCAAGCCTTAACGACACCCACTCGAATATGGGCGGAAATTGGGCACATTACCTACACCAGGCCTCTCCGTTTGGTACTTCGCAACCCACTGCTCCATCTCTCATGAAGGTCTTTAGCAGTGTAAATGCTGTATCTGAAAAACATTAATCCGTAACTTTATCAATCATGAACGCAAGATCATTGGTTAGTAAGTTGCACATTTTCAAACCCTTTGTCTTTTCAACTAATCCTCATATCATTCTCGTAACTGAGACGTGGTGCTCCCCTGACACCCCAGACAGTCAGATGAGCATCGCAGGGTATCAAATGTTCCGTAGGGGTCGTCTCACAGGACGAGGAGGTGGATGCATCATTTACCTAAAAGAGCAATTTTCCGCAGTAACACTTAATGATTCTATACTTCACAAACTCGAGGACTCTTTGTGGTTAATGGTCTCTATTGGCTCTCGCGAGCTACTTATAGGATGCATCCACAGACCGCCAAATGCTGCGAGCAATGATTAGACTGACCTTGTTGAGATAATGAATCATGTGTCCAACATGCCTTGTAAACACAAACTAATAGGCGGTGACTTAAACATGCCTAATGTCTCCTGGACCTCATTCTCTGCTCCAGCAAAACAGGCCGAATTCTCTTCATGCATTCAACGGAATGGTTGGAACCGACATGTCCTAACGCCCACCGGAAAGGCACATATTTTGGATCTCATATTCGTCATGGGTATCTCGTCTCTAGAGATATCTGTTCTACAACAATTCCAGGAAGCGACCATAATGTCGTCAAGTGTCTGTTTGATTTATTATGGCTACCAAACCGAGAGTTGTATTCTACCGTCCGATCGAATTCATTAATTGGAATGCCTTCTTATCCCTACCAAGATCCTTAAATTGGGACACGTTCTTTCACACATCAGACCCAGGCATAGCAACTGGAGAATTTGTCAGACATCTAACGTTCTGTATCGACATCTTGGCCTCCAATAAATGAACGCGTGTCGGCTCGTATGTACAAGGCAACATCCTTAGGGCAAAAGAGACAGACAGACTTGAAATGCTTAAGTCGAGTTACGGAAGAACACTAGACTTTTCCCTGGTGATGTGAATGAGCAAAATGTTTGAACACATAGAACGTCGGACGCAACTCCGTCAAGTAAATGAAGAGAAACTTGCGCTCGGTAGCGAGCAGAAATGCACGAAACTAGTGCAACTGATGAGACGGAGAAATTCCATGAGGGACTCTGCTATAAGAATTATCACTCTCAAAGCAAAACGGTTGTCGCTGACCCTGAGGCGATGTGCGAAATTTTCAAGTTACATTTCGCTGCCTCGTTTAACATAGAAAGCGCCTCGAAAATGGATGAAGTTTTGAGTAAAGTTCTAATCGATGTTCGAAGTGTTCGTCCACAGTAAGCAAGCATTAGGCCCTCAATCCATCCTGGACCGGGTGGTATCCCACCAATGGTCGTCAAGCCGGCAGGTGGGGAAATAACCGTCCTCTTATTCAATTTGTTCAACCTATCACTTTTATCTAGCACCTGCCCTCCTCAGTGAAAAACGTCAATCATCATGCCTCGTCACAAGATTGGTCCAAGGCAGGACGTTAGTAACTATCATTCAATCGATCACACATCAATCTGCTTGAGAATGTTTGAAAGGACATTACAGGTGCACATAGTGGAGTTCTTAAGAATACAAAACCTCATAAACCCTTCACAGCACGGTTCCCTTAGTGAACGCTCTTGCGTGACATGTTAGCAGGCATTCTCGAACAGTACATCGACGTCCATTGACGCGGACGATGCGGTAATTATCATAATATTGTACATGCAGTAAGCCTTCGATCATGTAACTCAAAACCGCCTCTTGTTCAATATATCATCGTTCAGCATACAAGATCCCTTGTATAGCTGGTTGTCGTCATACCTTGAAGGTGGTGATCCAAGGAATGTCTCTGGGTCCGTTGCTCTTCCAAATGTACCTAAATGATTTATGCGACGATATTACACACGGTAAGCCATTTCCGTTTGCTGACGAAATCAACATCGTTTACACATTCCGCCAAGGCAGTAACATCAATTTATGTCTACAGCATTATGACAGGACCTAGCGTCATTGAACTTCTGGTTCAGAACATGGCGAATGTCGTTCTCAGCGAACAAATTGAACATTCTCACTTATGGTTGTAAATTACCTCATGGCACCATCTCACTAGATGGTTGTAATATCGATACAGCAACTTCGGCCAGAGATCTAGGAATATGGTACTCGAACTCCTTCGATTTCTCTGAAGAAGTATGCTTCCAGGTAGTAAAATCTAAAAGAACAACAGGCTGTACCAAAAAGGCATTCAGCCTATCAGCTGCGAAGCTGAGGATTTACAAAATGTGTGCTCGGCCTCAACTCGATTATTGCACTACATTTACTGTCACCACCTCGCCCACACCATGCAAAACTTTTCTGAACGTTTTTTCGGGACTCTCTACATGGAATAATGGGCAAATTCTTCACCAGTACACCCTCTCCATCCTCCGACCACCGTTTATTTGGTACGACCTTGAGCATCAGGGCAGCGATCACCTTGTGGAGTCCAAATTGATGTAACAAATTGATTATTTTATCGAATCGTGCAGACCCCAAGCACTATCTTCTTAGAACCATGAAGCTCGAAGTTTCCTGCCTGGACTTGAAATTTCCCTCCATACAATGTTTAGTTTTGTCTGTTTTTTCGCTCTACTTACATAGCTGACTCGTTGTACAATTATCATATTTGGTGTTCAATTATGTATATGCTGAAAAATCACTTCGTTGATCACGCACTCCGGAGTGTGTTTCTCACAAATGCGTCGAGAAATATACCATTATTTTTAATATTATCATCCACGCAAGTCCGAGAGGCTTGTGTTAGAAAACCTTCAACGATCGTTTACCGAAAGCTTATTAGGATATTCTTCTTCGCTCGCCTACAGGTAGCGCTCTCAAAACTTGGTATTGATTCACAGTGGCTGCGTAGACTAAAGTTGAACCTGACGCTGCTGTATGAACTCTTACATTTGGATGCGATTAACACGACGTTTACCTTCCACTTACAACACAGCCCTCCATATAGTCTGAGAAATAGGGGTTCCACCTCGCCAACCCTGATATCCCGGAAAATTATGAGTGTCAGCTTCTTTCTCGTAAAGTATTCCTACACTCGGAATAAACTTTCAAATGAAGTCCAAACCAGCAACAACATGTAGCGTTTTAGAAAAGCTTTGGACAACTATATTACGTTAACAAACACAATGTCTATCTTCGAACTCTCTGTATCACCTGATGACATTTTCGAGTGTGATTCGAGGAATATTTAGCCGTCAGATGCGTACTACGTAGATAATCACCCCGCTCTCTAACTCCTCTCGAAAACAGCCTGCTTAAAACGGTTTGTTGTATGAATTGCTCACACAATCATTTAAAATTTGTCCTACTGCGCACTCACTAAACCTTTTGCAACTCAACAGTATTTCAATGACATGTGTTTATTCATGTATATGCATTGCTGAACCCGTAAATAGTGTTTTACTTCCGAATAATCGTAGTAGAAATAATAATAGTGCGTGAACTGTTTGTGAAACAGTTGCGCATACTCACCGTTCTTCGTAGAAATCTTAAAACCTCATATCTCCTCAACTAACTTGTGGTATTGTATTCGTTTCCTGATCCCCATAAACATTTATTGTGCGGGGAAATTTTTCTACGACGGATGGACGCACGGAACTTCGTCCTGCTGAACGGTTCGGAAGATGTTCAACTTTTTGACGTTTCCGAGCAATCGACGAAATCCTGCGTCGGAATCTGGATTTTGGAATTTTCCGCCCTGCCTCGTCAAGACCGACCTATCTTGACATTTCTCCGGACGCCAATTTTATCCCCCCGATGGCGAAACACTCCAAAGACGTTCTCCTCGGAGTGATCTTGAAGTATTTAAAAATTGCCCATCCCGCAACCTCGTAAAAAGTAAAGTAGTGTAACATCCCATTTTTGGGGCTGAATCGGTGAAGCGAACGAACTATCTCCTTCTCTGTTGCGTGCGTCAACGTTTCACAAACTACAGTCATTTGCATTTTGATCACGTCCTTCTTGACGGCAGGCTTCACGTTTTGCCACTGTTTAATTATTCGTTTTTGGACTGTTTGTGACCATCCGAAGTGATCGCGCATAACCCAGCATGCTTCTCACATATGCGTTGAGAAATATATATTTATATAATAATACCGTTTGAATTTGTAGAAATTTCATCACATTGTACAGCCTCCCCATCTTTTTGAGCGCACGTAGCGACACGTCATCTCGCATCAACCTATGATGATACCTACCATAACCGGATCTTAGACGCATAACAGGGACTATACATGACTTGGCCACGTGGCTGGCCTCGAAACAGCCAAAACAACACCCGTTGACTATGACTATATTCCTATGTAGTTTTAGAAACCAAGCGTGCTTCTTACATATGCGTTGGGAAATATATTTTTTTATTTATATATCCATCCATGTGCATTTACTGACATCCATGTACGTTCTATTATAGGAGTATTACCGAGCTGTTTGTGGTCATTATCTGTTTGATTTGACCTCGGGGTTTTAAGTTCTGGTGGTACTCATCTGATATCTGCAGTAAAACTCAGCGCAGTTTCTACATACACATTACTGGTCACTGTAAATATGAGCTCCCCATCTCTTCTCATTTAACGTGTGAGATTGCGTTCTTCTTCTCAGTCCTACAAATATACGTTGTGCGAGGAAATTTTCACGACTGATAGACGCAGGGAACCTCGCCTCGGCAGAACGGTTCACGAGATTTTCAACTTTTCGTTGGTTTCCAAAAAGCGACCAAGTCCTTCGTTGCAATCTGCCCAATCGCTCAGTGGTTATTGGGATTCTCCGTCCTCCCTCGCCAGAGCTGAATTTTTTTACATTTTTCCGTAATGGCAAAGTACTCTGAAGAGCATTTGGACGCCCTTCCCATGGAGACCTCGTGAATGGTAAATAAATGGGACCACACCTGTTTTAGTGAGGCGACAGTGTGAATCAATATTTTCGCAGGAAAAATCGGGAGAGATACTGTAATGGTCTCTGGAATACGGCATCACATATAAATAAATAAATAATATATATNCATGGACTAGCTTTGTCACAAGGGAACTGAATCTTGTTGTCCATAGTGACAAGAACATCCCCGGATCAGTGTGCTGTGCATGTGAATGTTATTACACAGTCTGGTTGAGCCACACAACTCGTGTTTTTGTTCCCCCAAATAGGCAGTCTCTGTGCCATTTGCCTTCTCTGTTCACAACAGTCGATGCCGTGACCAGGATGAGAGAATGAGGATCCCGTGGCCTCAGCCGTTTGTTTGGAGTTTCCCTGGAGGACTTCGAATACATGGCGGAATCTGCCGCAGTGCAGGCGGACCGGGAGGATCTGGCGGCCCTGCGGATGCTGCTCAAGGGCAGGGCAAAGGCGGTGTTGGGTGCGGCACGGAGGAGTCTTGCGAAGCTGGAGTGGGCCGCCACGAGGAAGGCACTGATCGCCGTGTTCGACAGCCCTGCTGATTGCCAGGAGGAAATGAGGCGGTTCTAGGGCACCTCTCTTGGACCAGGAGGCGACGCTCTGGTTTACGCCAAGTCTCTGCGGACAGCATTATCAACAGCCCTACCACATTTGAACGATAATTCAGATCAACGCCTTCTGACGGAACAGTTCTTGGATGGAACGTTACCAAAAATCCGGGATCAGCTCACGATTGATATCATCGCAAGTCCCATGACACTGGAACAGTTTGCCGATGCAGCTCGATAACTGCTGGCAGAAAATGCGGCGACAGTCAACAAGGTGAAGACAATCGAACCGAGTGAACCGACTGGTCTTCAAAACGCAGTGGAAAAGTCGATTCAGGAAGTGGCGGCTTTGAAGGTGAGAAAGAAGGAGAACCGTGGCGACATCTGTTACGGATGCGGAGGACGGGGACACTGACGAAGATTTTGCGCATTGGGAAAGAAAAGGTCGTACTTTAATAAACGCTCCATCGATTTTTCCCTGTTAGGGAAGGGGGATCTGGTAATAGGGAAGGCTGATAAGTCAGCAGTCAACGCCAGGTTAGAAGGCAACGGTTTGACACTGGGACCGAGTCTTTATTGAGTGGAAAGATTGTGCAGCCTTGTGCGATGGTAGTCCGAACAGTCGGTGTGTTTGCTCTCAAAGTTGATGGCCTGGCAAAATATGGTCTCCAGATCGATGGTCACACAGTCAAACAACACTCACCACACCGATCCGAGGATGTTCCGGTTGTTTTGGACACCAAGTCTCAGTTCCGCCGTGTGGCGAAGCCATTCCACGTGATGCTGGCTTCCAACGACCTTTTCCGTATCTCTTCCGTATTTGTCCCGTGGCCATTTTGATCCATGTTCTCCTCTCGCTACTGAATAGTGGTGGTGTAAGCAGTATAGTGCGACCGCCTAATCTCACTACACTAGCGTACTTCTCACATATGCGCGGAGAGAATATAGATTAGTAATCCCGACTCGAAGGTCAGTCTGGTCGCCCACATCAGATCATTCAGTCTGTAACGCGTGGATCGTTTGATTTCCCCACGTTAAGTATTTCTGAAGTGGATGGCCTCAGGCGCTTAGCCACTTGAAGGCGAACACGCAGCATCGAACTGTCCATATTAGGTAGGTCGGGAGATTCGAATGTATACCAATCTGATCCGGGTTGGTGAACGTCTACCCTGAAACTTACAGGAAAAATGGGCCGATATTGCAGACAACATAATGATCTCCAGGAGGGAGCCCGCCTTCGCCGGTTAGTTAGCCTCCATTGGGAAAAGAATATCTGCAGCTAGTAGTACGGCCAGCTGGTTAGGTTATCCGATCCGAAGTCAACCACTTCCAGCAACTTGGGTGCGGCCGACATCAGGAGGCCCAGATGACAGGCTAACGTGACGACAACCAGAGTTAACAACCGGCCCGCCCGTTGTTTCCTGTGCAGAGGTGACCACAATATCACGGGCTGTGTGCACCGCGTTGCTGGATAGCTAAAACTACATAGGAATATAGTCATAGTCAACGGGTGTTGTTTTGGCTGTTTCGAGGCCAGCCACGTGGCCAAGTCATGTATAGTCCCTGTTATGCGTCTAAGATCCGGTTATGGTAGGTATCATCATAGGTTGATGCGAGATGACGTGTCGCTACGTGCGCTCAAAAAGATGGGGAGGCTGTACAATGTGATGAAATTTCTACAAATTCAAACGGTATTATTATATAAATATATATTTCTCAACGCATATGTGAGAAGCATGCTGGGTTATGCGCGATCACTTCGGATGGTCACAAACAGTCCAAAAACGAATAATTAAACAGTGGCAAAACGTGAAGCCTGCCGTCAAGAAGGACGTGATCAAAATGCAAATGACTGTAGTTTGTGAAACGTTGACGCACGCAACAGAGAAGGAGATAGTTCGTTCGCTTCACCGATTCAGCCCCAAAAATGGGATGTTACACTACTTTACTTTTTACGAGGTTGCGGGATGGGCAATTTTTAAATACTTCAAGATCACTCCGAGGAGAACGTCTTTGGAGTGTTTCGCCATCGGGGGGATAAAATTGGCGTCCGGAGAAATGTCAAGATAGGTCGGTCTTGACGAGGCAGGGCGGAAAATTCCAAAATCCAGATTCCGACGCACGATTTCGTCGATCGCTCGGAAACGTCAAAAAGTTGAACATCTTCCAAACCATTCAGCAGGACGAAGTTCCGTGCGTCCATCCGTCGTAGAAAAATTTCCCCGCACAATAAATGTTTATGGGAATCAGAAAAAGAATATAATTCACAGGTTAGATGAGAAAATGTGGGTTGTAACATTTTGTGTGACAAACAATGTGCCCAGCAAACACGTGACCGACTCTGAGGTGTTGGCCAACATCTGGCCAGCAGTCGGTCACACATTAAACCAATCGGAATGGAATAAAGAACCATTATCCGCATGCTCATTTCGGTTTTCAAACGCATTTCAGGAACATTCTCAAGCATATTATCATGTCAAAACCACTTCATTGTTATGGATTCTCGATTACCGCTATTTTGTGCACGTTCGTTTTACTGGATGCCTCCGACAGACGCGCGTTTGCAGTTGCATTTATTTCGTGCACGGTGAGTGCAGTTAAGTTGGTCTTTTGCGGCCTGTCGTCCCCTTCAATCTTGTTAAAAGCCTTGTAAACGTGTTATTTGTGTTGCATGTTTTCCGCCTGGTTATATTAGGTTTAGTAACGTTCATTCACGTACATGTGCGACACAGAAACCACGGGGATTGTTTCCACTAGTTGTCATGAGTAAAATCACTGGAGTGAAAGGATGGCACAACAGATGGACCATCAACAGGCATATCAAACGTGAAAGGGATAAGCTACGCGCGCTGGGCGAGAGGTATGCATCGTGTTGGGTTAAAGAGGACAGCATAGGACCGACAACTTTAGTGCATCCTGCGGGTTAGACATTGCATATCTTACCAATGTTGTACTGCAGAAATGTCTAACGAACCTCCTGCAAGTGGTTCAGCTGTTGCACCTGGTGCTCTGAGCACCGCATCAGATACTGGATTAAACGCTATTGAAAATCCAACTCCCAGTGGTAGGTTACTCCTTTCTACACTAACTGATGTTGCAGTCAGTCAGTCGCCCGTAATACTTAGTATTTCCGGTGCCATCCGATTGTTTGCGGTCTAACCAGAATCGATTACGTCTGCTGACTTGAACTTACTGTTAACTTTGCTGAAGCCCTTTTTTCCTGGTTTGCCGCTTGATCCACGCACATTTCGCAGAACTCATCGCAATGTACACAAGACGGTGCTCACCAGTGGATGTTATGTACGCATAAGAATGCCAAACTCTCTGCGGAGCTTTTACCACAGTCACCGCTTTGACGGCAGTGACCATATTACCATGCGAGTGGATGTAGACGGTGTACCGTTGTTCGACTATCCCGATACTGAGTTGTGGCGTGTACTGGATCGCATTGTGCATCCCTTTACAAGCATCCCGTTCGTCATTGGTTCCTATCGCTGTCGTGGGCGCCCTGATCCCGTTATTGAATATCTGCAGCCCTTTGGGCCCGAAATGGTGGCAATACACGGTGCTGGTGTGACACTGGATGATCCTCATTCAACCATTTATGTGGACGTTCAGTGTGTTACTTGCGATGCCCCAGGTTGCAGCTACGTCAGGCAAACGAATAGTCACAACGGTTACTATGGTTGTGACCGGTGTGTACCAAGAGGTGTTTATTACAGTTCGCGATGGATGACGTTCCCTTCAACGTCATCTAGCATTCGCACTGACTTGTCGTTTCGGGAAAGACGTCGACCGGATCATCACATTGGGAACATATTGTTACTTCAACCGCCACTGGACATGGTTGCCGATTTCTCACTGGACCCGATGCATCTTGTTTTTCTCGTTGTCATGAAGCGACTGGTTCACATTTGGGGCTTATCAGAGGAACAGTTAGGCTTGCGTCTCTCTAGCAGCATGTGGCGGGCTGCTGAAACGAAAATAGAGGCATCAGTTTCCCACCTACCCATAGACTTTCCCCGCAAATGTGGTATGTTTGGCCATTTTGAGCGTTTCACAGCCAACGAGTGTCGTGTTTTTAACATACTTGGGCCCGTGGTTATGTGTTCATTCCTTCCACACCCCATGTATGAGAAGTTCTTGAACCTATTTCTTTCCATTTATATACCTTCACATCCTAGTTGGTGTCTCTCCCTTATTGAACGTGCCCGTATTTTGCTCCCTAAATTTGTTCACCAATTGGCTCACTCTTGTGGGGGTGACCAACTGGTTCATAATGTGCATTGCCTCAACCACTTGTGCGATGATGTGCAGCGATTTGGACCTCTGCACCATATTAGGCATTTTACTTCGAGAGCTCCGTGGGCAGCGTCGTACGTTTAGTGAACGGAACGAAAGAGCCGAATACCCAAGTGCGCAATCGAGTATTTGAATATTCTATGCTCACCCACGTAGAGTGCACCGGTGCACCTACGAATGACACCAACCTATGCAACCCAACGAAATGAAACCGTAACATGTTCATCGTACACTGTAATTTCTATATTACTCGTGCGCTTCCGTACAATTGTGTTGTGACAGACGACAGACCGTACTGTGTTCACCATAAGCAGAACGACGTCACTTTCTGTAAGCCCTTCGTACGCGTGCGTGATTTCTGATCCCATGCTTTCCCCTCATTGGACATTTGCATTTATCGGGCCCCCGGCATATTCACCACTTTGAAAATAAATTCCTTTTCCTCCATCATGTGCAAATGGGTCCTGATCCCCGATGATGACGAATTCGTCATCATTCCCCATTTTCACTGCTTATTCGGATTTGGTAGTCACGGAGAACTCATGATATGTTACTGGTGTTGGAAAAACATACCGGAAACGGTGCATAATGATACTTCGAAATTGTGGACGTGTCAGATTGTTGAGTTCCTGAAGACAAGAGGAGTTGCGATTATCAACCACGCTTGACCGCTGGGGGACGCCATGACAGCTTGGCTAACGGTGAAGCAGTCGGAGGCGATGAAATTTGTACTAATCCACGCATTGTCATCTGTGGGTAAATTTGAGTTACATGAACTCCGCATTTTGAAGAACACCGATGAGTTCTACTAAGCACGAGTATGCGAGCACAGAGCTGAAATTGAATCAAAATTCAATACTACGGATGTCACACACGCGGTCTTACCAGCATTCAAGAAGAGAGACCTGTGTCCTGTTTGCTTTCACTTACTTTTAGACGGAAACGCATCCTGACGTCCTCTGAGAGTGACGTTCCAGAAAGCGCGCATTCTCCAGGGATACATGTCAGCAAATTGTTCTCACACTCCCCAAGAAACAACTAAACGCAGTCAACAGGTAGACCACATTTCTGTATGGCCCCATGTTATCTCAGCACTATGTGTGGAATTACATTCTCCCCCACCGATTCCCATAGTATTCATTGAGCGAGGAAGTTTTTCTACGACGTATGGACGCACGGAACTTCGTCTAAGCAGAACGGTTCACGAGATGCTCAACTTTGTGACGTTTCCAAACGATCGACGAAATCCTGCTTTGGAATCTGCCCATTCGTTCGCTTGATTTTGGGATTTTCCGCCATGCCTCACCAAAGCCGATCTACCTTGACAAGTTCCGGACGCCAAATTTATCCATAACAGCAAGAAATTCCCAAGGCGCGTTTGGACATTCTCCAGGAGTGACCTTGAAATATTTGAAAAATCGCTCATCCCACAACCTTGTAAACAGTGAATTAGTGTAACATCCCATTTTTTGGGGCTAATTCTGTGAAATGAGCGAACTATCTCTTTCTCTATTGCGTGCGTTGAAATGCCATAAACTACAGTCATTTTCTCTTTGACCACGTACTTCTTGGAACAAACTTCCCGTTCGTGCTACGGTTTAATTATTTGTTTTTGTATGGTTTGTAAATATCTATAGTGATCGAGCATCACCAAGCGTGCTTCTCACATTTGCGTTGAGAAATTTATTATTATTATTATTATTATTATTATGTTACATGCCGATGTTGATTAACCGGAAGAAGAGTTGGTATGATATTATTTGGGATGGCAATCATTTTTTATAGGAACCTCGCACCCGTTTTATTGCCGTCAACATCATGGACATCAATTGAGTCCTCTAGTGACGACTCCCAGAGCTATGTCAAACGAGGAATGCATCGGTTCGACAATCAAATGATGCATCTTAAGGGAACCATGTTGCTTATGGACGACCGTATGATACGCATGGAAGCAACGTTAAACAATACATGGTCGTCTTTATCAGCAGCCCCCAGTCGCTTCCACCAGTGCCCCACTGAAGGAGGACCACATTTGCCAAACCATCAGGAGTGCAATGCAGTTGACTGATTGTGAAGGGGTTGAAAAATTTTCAACGGCGGCCCCAGTCCACGCAGTAATTTTCAACACGCATGTTATCGAAAACCCATCGTGGTCGAACGGTGGTCGAATGCGTGCGCGAAGTTTGCGGTTTCATGTTCCGAAACAAAGTTATCGCTGAAGTCGACTCGCTGGGCATCAATAGTAAATCTTCTTTAGTGGGTTCCTGTGATACTCAGAATTAGGAACTTCGAATAGCCCTGGGAATCGTACTTGAATTGAAACCTCC